>JAQQZZ010078409.1:0-19878 GCA_030265115.1 Mopalia vespertina
GGTTGGTCAGCCAGTTTTGAACTATCCAATGGTAGATCAGTGAAGTCTGCTGTACACAGGATTTGATGATTCAAGTGTTTCCGGTGTTCCTCTTTAATGGATAATAACTAGAATTATGTTCGGTTTAGGAACATCAGAAGTTTTGTATTGCATTTGACAGAAAAATGTTTACTTATGTAGAAAACACGGTTTTGGGGTGGTCTGTCCTTTAAGTCATTATTACCCGCTTTCCAATATTCTGTTATTGACGCACTTGCCAACATTTCTTATAAGACCCTTGAATCTTGCGTTACTTACCCGGTTTTCGCGAAATTTGTCCAATAGGTCATTATATTTCTGGCCAATCGTTTCTCGGCTTCTGAAGAGTTTAAAAACTGTGCATATCCGAAGACGAAGATAATATCGTCGGTGTGGGTCGCTCCGTCTTGCCATGGTCTTTCGGGCTGCCAGGACGGCTTGGGGACAAGCTGATAGAAGTACGTGGTTCCTTGTTCCGTTGATTTATCGCCGATGGAATCTCCAGACGTGTGTGAGTTGGCTGAGCGAATGGCCCCTAAATTATATTTGACATCGCTGTCAAATTCAATAAAACCTTGAAGGTTCGCGAAGACGTCGTTTCTGCTCTCCCATTTAGTGAAGTGAAATTTAATAATAGGGAACAGTTTTTCTATTTCTTTTGAATTAAGATCCAGAGACATTCCCAGTGATTTGTTCAGCATCTCGTAAAATTCACTGTCGGACAACTTAGCTTGGTCCTCCGTTATCTCAATGTTCGAGAAATCTTCGATTCCCGACTGGCTAGCTATTTTCGCTCGATATTCAAGTTCCCCCTCCTCGTAACACACCCCTGACAGGAAGTCAAGGGAACGGAATCTTTTTAAACCGGGAGAGTCTTTCCCTTTCATGATGTCTAAGGGGTTGTCGGGGAAAATGTCCGAATTGTAAGTTGGGACCCAGTCAGGAAGCCCAAAGAGCATATTCGTACCTTTCTGATATTCATTCAACTCTTCTATTGTTTTAGCTCTCAAGCATCTGACCAAACCAGCTGAATCTTTGGGACAGTCCAAACCCTTTGCTAATTTCTCTACAGACTTTTTGGGATCTTTGTTATACGCCCATGGCGCTGCCGGACTACCGCTTTGGGCAATGACTCTTTGGAATTTACCAACACATAGCGAAGACATGGCAAGCTGCATGACGCTTGCACCTCCGGCACTTTCTCCAAATATAGTTATTTGAGTGGCATTTCCACCGAATTCTTCAATATTATCCACAACCCATTCAATTGCTGAACACTGATCTCGGAGACCGAAATTTCCGACAGAGTTTTCGTCCATTGTATTGAGAAAACCAAGGATCCCAAGACGATAATTCAAGGTGACTACGACCACTTGACCGTGGGCTGCTAAAAACGTGCTATCGTAAACGTTGGAATCCCCCGAGGTGTACCCACCTCCATAGATCCAAACCATTACAGGTAGAGGGTTAGATTTTCTCGCTGCTAGAGGAACGTAGACATCAAGCCTCAAGCAGTCCTCAGTTTGAACTGGCTCAACTGTGTCCCTTGGATATACCAAGGGCTGAGGACAAATCAAACTGTTTGAGGTAGCGTTGTAGATACCCTCCATTCTGCTCTTTCTGACGGGTGGTTTGAATCTCAGCTCGCCAACAGGTGCTTCCGCGTACGGGATACCCAGAAATTTGGTGACGTTAGCGTATTCTAAAAATATACCTTTGACTTCTCCACTTGTGGTGTTTGCGTTTTGAGCTCCCACGTGACCACCCATAGAAACAACCAGAAGGGAAAAGACACAGAAGATCGGAGTAGGGTCATCCATGTTCTTTTATCCTAAAACAGACATTAACATCTAATTAAATGAGACCTCGTGATGACTCATGATGAGCTTAAAGTAACATGAAAATAAACGAAAGTCAAGAAATACATTTAGGTTTGCAGCTGCATAATAAGTCAACAAAAACAAAACTATTTCATCTTATATTAAAGCGATGTTCCTGGCTGCAATATCTCCTATATCCCTTGAAAGGTTACCATTAAACATACTTAAATATGATATCGACTTATCGTTTCTTCATCTTATATAATCACTGGAGGGTTACAAGTATATACTTTGTTTCGGTGCAGTTTTACGATCTTATCTCTTCTTTTTCAGTAGCATATTTGAAGAAAAGTTTGTACGATTGAGATTTTACGTCGTGCATAAGGTTGTTTCACTCAAATGACGGCGTGCAAGACCAATGACTGGAAAAAAACACCCCAGACGCCATTGACAAATAAACAATAGAACATCCAGAATCACCACCATCAGAATCGTCCTCTAAAAATAGAGGTGTTATTATTCACATAAATGTGTTCTTTAGTTATTTATCGTGTATGACGACGTACCTGCTCCTTCAATGTCATTTGTAATATACAACGACAAGACAATGTTATCACAAGACGCAGAACAAGGATGCCACAAGCGATCAGCATTGTGCTGCATCATTTGCACCCAACCAACAGGCTGCTCGGGGTAGACTTGTTCAGATAATGGTGCACCTCAGAACTTTGGAGGGCACTAAATCGCAAGGAAAAAAACGGAAACTATGACCACTCAAATAAGTACTGAAGGGGTCAATCGGTATCAGCCTGCTCAATTATCTATATCAATTCTATAGGTGTTTTTGAGAAAACTTAATCCAAAAATAAGGAAAGTATTTGTAATGTTCGCCCCATTTCAATAGGGAGAAATGCATCAGCTCCTTAACGGTGATATCAGTTACCGTAGAAAATTTCCTGTACACACTTTTTATAGTGTTATATAATTGATATTGTTATACCCTTATTGGTGATGAAATGTTTAAAGAGATCAACTGTAATTCAACACTTTCTATACTGATGTTGCCTTATTGGAATTATTTCACTTTATATGTTTATAAAATGCTTTGTTTCCCATATCAGACATGTACAATGCTTTCTTATCCCCCGTCGATGTACCGCTAATTGGTTCGAGTCCTTCAGTCGTCGTCAGCTACACGAGGGTGGCTTACGATGTGGCTCCGGCAATCGCGGGATGGATTCTACAAGTTGTGAAGTGGACAACCCGTTGTCCTATTAGTGCAACCCCCCTTGAGAACGACGTTTAACCCAAATCGTTTAGCAATATGACATCGCATTGCTATTTGGGAAGTTTAAGTATGTAGGTATTTTTGATATTTCGAGGAAAAAGCTCTGAATATTTTGCACAGACCAATACGCGAATCGAACTCCTGAAAATCAGAGCCAGGCACTAAATCAACACCAGTAGATAAATACCAATCACCTGGACCACTCAGACTGCATGTCTATTCGAAGACATTTTTTTAGTGTAAAATAACATAAATACTAATAGTGTACTATGGATATCATAGTTGATCTTTCACACAAAAAGATCCTTCTTTATTTAGTTGGTGTTAACAAAGTACCCCTAGTTATATCTGAGTTATCGCTAAGATTGTGTAACTTAGTGAAAAACTGGAAAGACCATTCGTAAAAAACGCTTTCCGCAATTTAAGCTCTCCCTGATAAATTTCCCTTTAAAACCTAACGTCTGGGGCCGTGGAACCTATGGACTATACTGAAATTATTTCAAACCTGATTTGAAATCTGATCACGCGCGATCTCGCATGTATGACGAGAACGGCAAGGCAGATCTCTGCTGTTCATTAGGGGCGCTGTAAAAGCTCGCAACTGTACATAGCGATGATTGTTTGAATCATGCATGAAGTAGTATAGGACTGACAAATTTAGAATTCTAATTTACATGTTGCTTGGACTTCTTTGAACAACAAAATAGGTGTTTTTTGTAGTATGTAGGAGATCAGGCGTGAAACGATTTGGCGAAAAGTGGCGCTGTCACCAGCGAACAGTCATCGCCATGCAGTTGTAATTATGCTGTCTATTAATTTTATATGTACGTTTTAAGACAAGGTATCTAATACAGAAAGAAGGACGAGAGCTCTTTGGGAGGAGACTGATAATGGTCAAGAATAATTTAGAATGCTGAAAGTAGCAGCGCGATGATAATCGCTGAGACTGCTAAAGCCGTGCCGTGAAAAAACCCCAGTTCAACCAGTTTTCAATCAAAATGTTCTCTCTTTTTATTAAAATGTGAAGAGATTTTGACATGAACGTATACAAGCACCTTTGTTGGCTTTTCCTCGATAACCAATGCTAGTGCTAGTTATCATGTCGCACAAGTTTCATATATGTTATAAAAGTAAAGTTTTAACGAGGGATTTAGAAAAAGAAGTACTTGGCAGTTGCTTCAGCAACAGATGCAACTTGTTCCAGTGATGTGGCCCTTGGGTTCTTAGAGAGTGTAATAGTAAGTTTGTTTGATATAAAACGGTTTGTACAAAGTAAGTAACAAACATGGCAAACATAAGCTTAAACCGTTGTCAAAATAACACCGAACAAACAACCTGCCGAACTACATTTCAGGAATACTCACAGTCGTAAATTGGCAAGAATTTGTTGACACATCATCCTAATTCAAAGTTGTTAGCATTTAAGCCAATTTGCGATGTTACGAGCAAACGAGGACGTCATCAATTTAACTAACGGTTTGGTTGCCCATAAATCAGCTTAGACTATCGGCTTGTTTTCCGTATTCAATGAACACCAGAATCGGTGTGCCGAATAAGACAAATAGGCCAGGCACAACTCTGTCGACTGGGTTTCATTATTCATAGGTTGTTGAAATTTAGTCCAAGGTATCGGGTTACCCGATTAAACTGACTTGTTATCGAGGTTGAGTTATTTTATAAAACTAAGTAGACAACATTATGCTTCATTTTCATTAAAACATTACCTTTAATCGTTTGATTCCTACAATAGGATCATTCCACGATTAACAAATAATTTTAAAAGAATTGTTTTGTACTATTGACATTAAAGTCAGGAATCAAACTAAAGAAACCCTTGGATGCACGGTAATTAAATACTTCGATTTAGTATAAAACCTATCTAGAAGGATTAAATTTTGAAAGTACTTTAAGTTGAAACACACTGTATGGTCAAACAACTGTTCAGGAGAATGATAAGGCTAAAACAAATATGGAGAAAAATGTGAACCCCCTCAGCGTTGATTGACATGAGGGACATCTGATTGTCAGATATAATCATAAGATTCTGTCTAAATAACTGGCAATAGTTAAACAACTATTTACTCACGTGTCTTGTAGTTAAAGGAGATCAAATAGATCACAAGAGATTTCGAGACACACGACATGGCAAAGAAAGAGCTTTTAAATGACTTCCTGTGTGCTGTCATTACTCCAAAGGAGATTAAAGACTACGGCAGAGATATCAGAACATTTGACATTTAAACAATACACATTAACACACTTGTCTCTCTGTCAGGAAAGATTGCAGGATATATGGGTTTGGAGGTAGTAACAATTGCTATTTACCGATCGAGTCGCTCTTTTTATCAATATAATTTCCGTACATCTGACGTTAAAACACTTTATGTTAATTTACACGTTGAACATTTGACCTTTAAAACAATTAACGTTAATTGACCTGCTTAAGGAATGACAACTCAAAGCCATTTAACAAAATCAGTTTACCTTCATCGACCCACTTCTTAAAATTTCCATAAATTTTGCAATTAGTAGTAGTCTTCAGTTGACTCGTGTTCTGAGTAAATAGGGATTTAATTAAATGTGACATAAAACAATTTCATTTTTAAAAGTGGCCTCGTTAAGTGAAGATATAGATTACATATATTTTGAATAATTGAAGAGAGAAAACTTTGCTTGCCTCCACCTACATATAGATATAGATGACATTTTTAATTTATAAGAATGTACTTTAACTGACTCGTTTGGTGAATCAATAGAAATATCAGTGCATTTGTCGAAAACACACTGACTCGCTTTGAGAATAAATAGAGATGTGAGGATAATTCACAATGAAACAATTCACTTGAACGGACTCGTTTTGTGAATAAACGGAGATTTTTAGGCCATTTTATAATGAAATGGATGTTTTCAAATGGCTAGTTTTGTTAACACAAGCCTGCTTTCGAAATAAAATAATTGACTTCAGCTCACTCGTTTTGTTAATATAATTGAAGAATAGTCAATGCATTCGAAATGAAATAATTGACAAAAAGTGACACGTTTTTTTTAATAAATGGAGATTATATAATCAAATGGTTGACTTCAAATGATAAGTTTTGTAAATATATGCCGGCACTCGAAATTAAATAATTGACTTGAGCTGACTCGCTTTGTGAATCAATGGAGATTTTACAACATTTTATAATAAAATGGTTGACTTTAAATGATTAGTTTTGTAAATATAAGCCTTAAAACCAACTTTTTTCTGGATCAGTATAGATAGATGACAAAAAAAGACATGTTTACGAATAGTGAATATTAAGAAAAACTGATAAAAAAAATTCTGACTCGTTCTCTGGTTTACTAAAATGTCAGACATTCTATTTCGTAACATGTGGCAGTGCTACATTTGCATTTTACTTGTTCACAACATATATGAGGAAGATCCTGTTCAATTTTGTTTTCGAGTTTACGACAATGGGCAGGGACCGTGGCTTAGTGATTAACATGTGCATTAACTAATCCTACTTCGATGTGCTGTTCACGGGATTGAGTTCATCATTCGACAATAAGGTATATAAGTGAGTCACACGATGTGGCTTCGACAAGCCCGGGGTGGTTTTTAGGAGGTTTGTTCCAGGTTTTCCATCGTTATAAGGCCAGGAATGGTGTGAAGTGGAAAATCCGTCACCATATAAGTGAAATACTCTTCAGTACGACGTTAAACTCCAATCAAGCAAACAAACAAACGACGATGGGCCCTTACTATAATTCCAGCACTAGCTAGACGCATCCCTTGAATATCAACTATTATAAACTCAGTCTTAGGCCCATCTTATAGAGCATATTACAATGGTGTTTGCAACAATAGGAATGTTGGTTCTGGGTTTCGGCCCTTAATTACATGATACAAAAAGAAAATTTATGATGAAAGTGATTGGACGCCAAGACATAATAGCTGAGAATGTCGTCAAGATTTACAGGAGTGAAGTGACTGTTTGTGCGCGTATGTAGCTACAAACTGAGTAATAGGCATACGTCACCGCTAAGTATCTGTATTAACTTTTAGCGCAATTAATTGATATTATATCTCAACGTGTGACACAGTTTGTAACAAATTCTAAAGAAATCAATTCATCTTACAGCATAAGCGAAGACAAATTTCAATAACTAATTGAAGCGTTCCCTTGTAACGTTAGGAAAGGCAATAATCTCTTTGTGTTTGGGAAGTTAACATCACTCATTAACTGATAGTACTTTTTATCCCAACTCGGTCCAGTCTGAGATTGTATGGAAATGGTCAAAACAAGAATCCACCTTTTCTATGTTTAATTGTTAATAGAGTAATAATTAAAGAATGTAGAAACAAAGGTGCAGCAAAATGTCCAACTTGCCAAGGTTCACTACTTGGTTGAAATGGAGAGTTGCTTGATTTAATTATTTATTGATTGAATAGCCAGAATATAAAAAACAAATACCTTGTTGACTTGATTCCGGATATTAAATGCCCATCACATGTATGCCAATAACGCACTAATGCGGATATACATGTCTGAAAGGTAAAGAATAATAACATGGTGAGCGGAGCACGGTTATCATTTTCTGAACATATGCCTGTGCCATGTCCAACTGATATTGCTTGAGTATTTGATTGGGGTTTTAATACTTTTAAAGTTATTTCACTCATATAACGGTATGTCCCCGCAATGGGGAAAGGATTCCTCCTTCGACGCCACCAGCAACAAACAGAAATACGTGAACAATAACAAGACGCGAATAAAAGATCAGCTTCCTGAAGTTCTGGGACCACCAGGGCAACATGAAGGTCTCTTCCAATCGCACGTCGGGTCAAAAGCCCAAAGGGCATGTAAGACTCGCTCTCTTCAACTGGATTTCCGGATACCTCCTTCAAAGACTGTCGCTAGTGTTTAAACGCTGATATTTCACAGGAATGTTGTGTTGTTGCTGTAGAACTGGAAGGGAAAATTGTAATTTCTGCTTTGTTTTTAAACTATAAAAATGTAGGAGATACCCGGGAGTGGAGTGAATTATCGCATATCATAAGACGTGACTTAAAGGGACTATAGGGAATCTTCTCCTATTTGCGCTAGATTGGACTTGAACCAAATGTGTTATTTTAACATGCATATCGATTGTATTGTTTTACTAAATTAAAATCAAGATAAAGAAACATCTTTGACAGAAAGATCAATGTGAAATATTTCGAAGTGAACAAACATACAATGGTAGAAAGAAGTACACGAGAGTAACCTCAGTACCTGAAGGGTTTCATTCTTGAATGTTATGGGGAATCCCCGTCCAGCTGTGGTTGCTATGATTGGTCTTTTGATAACGAGAAAACAGCTAAGGAACATTATAGAATCCTTTCACGCTAAACGAACACATTGAATTTTCCTTCCGCATAAGCTGTTCCTTTTTTGTGAATCAATACATTACAAGAAAATAGGTCGTATGGTTTCAAGAACGACTAAAAATTATAGCGCTTAATGGAAAAAAAAATCTAACAAAATGAAAGGTTTCTTCATAATGGAGTTTTTCTGCGCGTTTCACATTTCTTTCTATAAAACAAAATAATGTCAGTTTATTTCAAATTAAAACTAGGACAACACATTACACATGTTAAAAGGATGTCAAGTGCTTTGTCACTAACGACAGTGTGATCTAAGCAGTTATACTGGCTTTACTTAGCGCAAGAGGAACATTTAATTTTCAACTGATCAAATACATGTTCTGATTGTGTAAGTATGACTCTTTGCAGAAGTATACCACCGTCTGAAAAGTGAATCGATCAACCACCCTTCCAACCAAACAACCAACCATCCAACCCGCCAATCACTGAACCAGTCACTCAGTCAATAGGCTGTTTTATTCTCTTCTACGCAGAGTTTTAAACGCGACCAAGCAGGAAACCCGTCCTATTCATGTTTGACAAACATTTACTCGGAACTACGACCAACAAGTCCTTACCTAACTTAGATACATTCTTCCCGAAAATGTTCAAATACAAATGGGGCATTATGTCAACGAACATTGTTCCTTGACTAACACAGTATGGATACATAACTACCATAACATAAATACCATTCATACAGACACGAGGTGGTTGGTGATTCTGAAAATCTTCAAAGTTCACTGCCTAAAGGATGATATTTGACCATACGTCCATTTACTTCCGTTTGAATCATTCAGTGTGCTTCCATTTCCACATGTTGTCTAGACAGACGACACGTGGGTGTGCTAACACAAGCTAACTCGATAAATAAAGGAATAAACTGTGGAATTATTTAATTGCTGGTCAGATGCTTGGAGGCAGATACGCGTACGAATCGTCTCGATGGGTCAATCTGATACAAGGATACAGTCGGATTCTGTTACACAGAAGAAAAGTCTTTTACGGGCATATGCTTATCAAGTATTTGAGAGTTCAAATGATTCAACTGTTGATCAGTTGTTAATGCAACACATATAACTTTTTACATCCGACTGTCTAACGTGTGTTTTACGCAACACTCGGGGTTATTTCAAACAAATTTTTGCGCGCAAGTCGAATGGGCATATGAATTCACCCATCAATATACACAAATCAGCAATGACAATAAATCAAAAAGACATACAATGGACAAATTATATAATGCAATTTGAATCGGTGCGAAACAAACCAATTCCAGACAAAGACAAATTTATACAGTTTGTCCTCAGATTGAAATAAGTCATAGATAGGTTATTGTACGTTCAAATTTAAAATAGTACACACGGACGGTTTGTCAAATTGAGGTTTGATGATAAGACCTGACATGTATGTGGCACAGTTGTTCTTGTCTAAGCATTTCACCTATTTCCCCAGCCGATTTTACTGACAAGGTCACAGGAATTAAATGATCCTCCGTTCTACGTATAGTGCATCAATAACAGACACACATGTGTGTGAGCTTTTGTTAGCCCAGAGTTTATCAATGACAAAAATTCCAAACAACGAACAACAAAAGCTAACATTACAAATAATAACCTTGGCTGACTGATATCTCAAGGTTGTAAATACCATAAAATCTCTCCTGTCCAAAATATATTTTATTACCACCAGACATCATTAGTATACTTTACATTTAATATTAACGACAACTGACTTTCATTAGCAGTTATGATAAGGGGTCTTCTCATCATTCCAGACACATTATTTATAATGATTACTGACACAAACGAGATAAAAGCATGCTACAAGCGGACAAGTCATGTTATGTAAATGGAGATTATTTTACCAACTGTTGAAGTCTTTTAGTAAATATGATGTGTCTTAATTGACGTGTTTGTGATAAAGGCAACAAAATGCAAATAAGCTGCTTAAATCGTTTGCAAAGCAAACACTGACGTATTAGTGCAATCCCATTGTATATGTGGAGTTAGATATTACTGCCATTGAATCTATAATCGAGATAAATCTATTGTATTAGTATTACACTTTATAAGCGTATCAAGGTAGAGTATGAAAGTTACTTTATACAATAAGGAAATGTCATTGGATTCATTTTTTAAAGTATTTTATCAAATGTTTGTTTTTTGTTAAATAAGGGTTTTATGTAATACTTAATATTGTTTCACTCGTGTGACGGCGTGCCAGCCTAATGTGTGAAGGACACTATCTCAAAGAACTCATTTGTATGCATGTCACATTTAGCCTTAAATGACGCCTTACTTTCCCCCATTTTCTTGTGGCCAATTTATATGTTCGGTATCAACGCCATAAAGCCATGCCCTTAACTTTCACAAGGAACGTAGGAACTGCGCTGCACTGCCTTCGATCCGGTCGTCAAAGAAGTCATATTAGGCTGCTCCCAACTTCAAAATCCTATCCATAGTTGCCTGGTATCATAAGGTCTGGGAAACAGTTATTTCTGATTATTTGTCGTCGCTATTTCACATCAACGAGTTCTCAATATCCAGCTAAACCGCTTTCCATTTCAAATACCTTGCCATTTTCCAGCGTTATAATGCGCATACACTAACATCAAACATGGCGACATTAGAAAATGGCCACACGAAAATGGGGTGAATAACACGTCATTAAAGGTTATGTCACATTACAATAATCTGCATCAGGAAATTAATATCTCTAACTGCTGATGAGCCGATCCGCTAAATACGATATTGTAGAAAATAAATTTTCAGGCAGATTGCATAAGACAGATAACAACCAAATGGGTTCCGCTATTTTGATGACGCAGAATATTTTAATAATATAATTGTCAGTATAATTGAGAGATACAACCGTTTCCACACTTCCATAAAAATAAAGTTTTCAACTCTTCAAGACACTTGAGAACGATGTAGAGATATAATGCCATTAAATTTCAACATCCATTTTTCTATCCACGACATTTATCTTCTCTTTAGAGTACAGTGCTAACCTAGTCGGTTTAAACGTCTTGGTAATAATCATTATAATGGCCTGGCAGACACAAGTTAGTCCCGTGGAGTCTTTGTCCCTTGTCCCATACAGTAATAGGTTTTATTGACGGTGAATTCCATATCGGTGTTGTCAGCATGGCGTCAGCGTATCGCGAGAGCTACACGGTGATTTTACTGTCTGGCTAACCGAGATAGCGGTCACTTATGTAGACACCGTTTCAGTCACACAGTGAAATCCGCCACTAACATCTGAAGGTAACGAACTTAGGTATTTATTATTCATATAAAATATCCGGCGACACAAAAACACCCTGCGTATATATACAAATTATTAACACAATATTGTGTTCATGCATAGTCTCTGTAGCACGTCGTCAAATATGTACAAGTATTTCATTTTGTCGTCATGTAGGCTATAACAAGAACAGTAAGCGCAGATTTCTGTCTCCACATATATGAAATATTTAACGGCAAATATCCTTTCGTTTCGCTTCCATGTGAAATTTTGTCCACGATTATGGTGGGTGTCAAATTTGTGGAATAGATACTTTAATATGGTGTCAGGGTTACTTGTTAATCCTCGCCTGATTTTGGGCGGGTATATTTGACAAACAGATCATGCCAGATCTTCTGTGTACTACTAGAACGGTAAAGCATATCTCTGATACCCCATGGAGACACGATTGTATGATAACTATAGTCATCGAGCAAGAACCAGACTCGTGGCGAATTGCTCCATTTACTTCCGTTTGAATCATTCAGTGTGCTTCCATTTCCATCTGCTGTCTAGACAGACGACACGTGGGTTTACTAATACAAGCTAACTCGATAAATAAAGGAATAAACAGAGGAATTATTTAATTGCTGGTCAGTTGCGTGGAGGCAGATACGCGCGTGTATCGTCTCGATGGGTAAATCGGATACCAGGGATCAGACAGAAGAAAACTCTTTTAAGGCCATATGCTTATCAAGCATTTCAGTGTCCTTATTAGCCTACTGCTGATCTGTTACAAAGGCCAGATATCTTGAACAGTTGCTGTGCCCTCTTGATACGTTTGGTGACAAGATAGCTCGAAGCAATTCATAGAAATCGAGCGAGATAAAATGAGATAAATATATACATCAAGAGATACTAGTAACTGACAATAGAAAGAACTTCATAAATTGTTCACGGTCTCTCCCAAAATAGGTAACAGCTCTTCAGTAGAGATAAAGCTCAATTTATCGTGCGTCTCTGAACAAGCTGAGCGAGTGGCCACAACAGTTCTTCTGTTAATGTTACATAAATGTCTATAAAAAAGGCAAGCACTGAATAGATGAGCGAACGAAAACATCTGTCCTACATAATGCTACTTTTCGACACAAAGATAGACTCATTCGATTGGTTTACAGTTCCGAGAATAAGCCCAGCCCACTGCCATTTGGTATGCAAGCATCACCATATATGGCAACTGTTTACCATATATGGTCAATTGGGTCAAGCTCAAAGCGAGGCATTTTCCATTAGGAACACAAGCAAGACCATATATATCAAACTGTAAACCCGTGTATTGCATTTGTTTAAATCGACAGACTTGTGTAGAGGTTAAGGTCACGTACAATGATGTTGTTTCGCACACGTATGCTATCTTTGTAGAGGGAATTCTGCAATAGGATTCCATGGCTTCGAGCGTCGCCTGGGCAGTAAATTTTCCAATTTGTCAATTTTTGGCCTGTCTACCCAGTCTGCACCTTAAATATTTAAATGCTTACAGGAGGCTCGAAATCACGCCTGAAACAGTTAACTCGGTTAGAGACGCCAAACACGTCAAAACTTATCTAAACGAACAGAGGCTACCTACATGCAAAACGGAATATACCGTAACTGCCAAAAAGAGGTATTCAATAATTCAAGGTGTTAATGTCTCTCCACTTTAAAAAAAAAGCTTTTAGATCTAGATCTATTCATTTTATGGCAACAAATTAGTGATTTTTTTATCAACATTTATTGTACAACAATAAACATATTTGTACAAAGAAGGTAGAATAGTTAGGTATAGAGTTTAAGAGAAGTGTGATTGGAACGAAGAAATTAATACATGTAGTTTAGCCATGATTCCAACCTCTTCATAGAAGGAAACGACATGCACTCGGCGAAGGCGACAGTGATAAAGGGAAAGGAAATACCCTTTAAAAACGAGTTAACAAACAACAACAATTTAAACAGCAGGCGATTGGAGAGGACTTCGTCTTGCCCTGGCGCCCTCAGAGCTAAAGGGCAATACGAAGTCGATCTGTAGTTGCGAGAATTTTGCGCCTTGTAACTGTCCTGTCTTGGTTCGCTTGTTGCTATTCTCATCGAGAGTGGTATAGTTCATCCGTTGATCAGGGACGCGGCTATCTGAGTGAAAAACCTAAATTAATCGGTAAAACCCCAACTATACTAAGCGGGCGAGTAGCGGAACATGCTTCATATTGTCCTGGGGCCGGTTGCTCGAAAGGCTATTAAATTTAATCCTCTATTAGATGACGTCACGCCATGTTGAAAGTCTATCTCTAACCCGGTGTTAGCAATTTAATCTGGTGTTAGCGGCTAATCAAGCAACTGACGTCTGGTGCTTTCAGAGCTGAAGGACAACAGTGGCGTCATTTTTGCGTGTAGTTGTTGTCCTGTCTTGTCTTTGCTTGTTGTCAGTGTCGCCGAGAGCTCTTCCGTTTATCCCACATGCGGTCAACTTACACTTTCAGTAATTCGCAGGGACATTTTTGAATTGAGAAAAAAAGGACTTCTTTTTAAGTCTTAATATTATGTTGAGCATAATCCATATGTATAATTAAATTTTGCTTTGGGTGCTTAATTTTTTTATATATGAAACAAACATGCCACTGGAAAACAATCAGTCAGCTTGAAGTCATTTTTGATATTCATGACAACCCAGAAAAGCCGTTAGGTGCGTGGAGCCCAGATAACAGTAATACATCACTCAACTTCGAATGCTTTAATTTATTTACAAGTAGGCTGCGGTTAAACCTATTGCCTGACTACATATAATATATAAGGTGACACCTTGCAGAAAACCATGAATTTTACATAAAATATAAAACTATTGTTTATTTTGTCTGTTTTAAATCACTTGTATTTGTCAATTTATAGTTAACACACTGTATTAATTTACTTGTGTAAATTATCCCAATTTGTGCACTATCCAAAACCAGTGGATCGACGAGTAAATTACTGTTTTTAACAAAAGTGTACCTGTAAAATCTTCTTTGCTTTTGTCATTTTAACATCATTTGTTACGTAACACAAACATGACAAGCGTAGACATTTGTTTCACTAAAAAGCCAGCAATTAAAAAAATCTTTTTGTCTTTTAATAATGCGCAACGGTTGGTGAACGACAAAGGAAAAACAAGGACGGCTTTTTTAAAATATAAATATCGACATTTATCAAGATATAAATATCGACATATTTTGTATTTTAGCTCTTATCATATCTCAGCAAATGAACAATTTGTAGCTAGGTGCACACACATACACATAGCTACAAATTGTTCATATGCTGAGATGTGATTTCCTCTAAGCCAATTAGTAGTGTTCTCGACATCCGGTTGGACATAACTTAAGGAACTATGAAAAATAAACCACCATAAACTCTTGATGCTTGATGTTATTTAAGTCACGGGATACAAGGGTTAAAAAAATGGAAAAAAGTGTGATTCCAATCTGTAGAAATAATTTCCTTCCACCGGAAAGCGGCCTTTTTGCTTCCAACACTAGCAACCCTGTTAATACATTTCATAAATAAATGAGTAGCATTGTTTTGTGTAGGGAAAACAGTGGAAACGAAACAATTCCAGCCATCCACTTGATGAACAGAGACGAGAAACGAATAAAGTCACAATTGTTGGATAGAACAAGGCACGTAGTTCGACTCAGGCTGTAGTGGGTGATTAAGTCAGTGAGTACTTAGTAGGTAAGTGAGTAAGCGTGATTGATTGACTAAATGGTTAAGTAAGAAGGTGGGTGAGTGAGTTGGTCGGTCGCCCAGTAATGCTACACTAGTTTAAATTATCAACTTGGTATTACACTGTTTTTTATTATATATTTTTGTTTATATACTTATATGTATTTCCTTCACTCAAAACATTTGGTGCCATTAAGTCACTGACTGGCTGTGTTTCATTTTAACTGCAGACACGACAGGATTATCTCAAGACGTAAAAAGACACAGCAACTACTTCGTATCAATCCCTAACTTTAAATGCACCATGACCAAATGAAGCTCCAAAGTACTCGCGCCTGATGTTTGAAGCATATCCTTGAAGCCCAAACGATTTGCGCCAACGCGAGCTTTTCGTCTTCGTGTGGTGATGCAACATAAATATATTTAAATAAATCAGTACACTAGTTGGCTAAAAGGGTATATCTTTAAAGGAGTAGAAACATTGGCAATACAGCAACTCAGCGCTGTGCTGGTAACACCATTGTTTTCAATCAGTTCTGGGCCGATAGTTTGTCTTGCAAAGGCAAGCAAAGCAATACATCTGTTATGAATACACGGGTTTACAGTTTGCCATATATGGTGTTGTTTGCGTTCTAAACGGAAGTTGTTTCGCATTGAGCTTGACCCAATTGACCATATATGGTTAACAGTTCGGCATATACGGTGTTGTTTGCATTCCAAACGGAAGTAGGTGGGGTTTATTCTCGAAACTGTAAACCTGTGTATTATGTTGGCTTTAAACAGACTAGATGTTTCTTTAATCACAGTACAAATCGACCCTAAACCGAATCCATGTCAACAAGATTTGAACAGATTGAAGATTAATGTCATATATCAACAGCTATCAATCTAAAACGAACACCGACAAATGGTCGTAGAACTCTGGTAATCAATTCAATCTTAGAAGCAGCTGTGTTTGTGTATTCTATGTTCCCTTAACAGAAACCGATACCCTCGCCAATTATTTGTTAATATCGCATTATACACGTGGACGTTACAGCGGTTTTTGTGTTAATGAATCTCAGCCACTATGGCGGTTAAATTCTTTCAGTCTCCGTTGTCATGGACAAATATATCTGGAATGGAACCATGTTCAACTTGCAAAAGCCGATATGAACACTAAACCCAGTTAAAAGGAATCGAAATAGGAGTTTTTAAGCGTATATTGAAGAGCTTAAAGAACAGCAAGTAGGCAGCAGTTTTGTTTCATGGGATTTCTACATCGTAATAGGGCAGTGACCATCATATAACAGAAATATCCCACCGCACTTCCAAACACTTATAGTGATACTTCGCGCAACCCGATGAGGTTAAACAGCATGGCAATGGCCAAAAACTAGTTAAGTTTATGAGCATCATGAAGCAAGCCTGTTTCTTTGGCTCAGTCTCCTAATTGTCGTTAATGGTAACCAGATAGTTCCACAACCACGTCAATAATTTGTCTGCCTGAAACCGTGTCTTCTCTAAGCCAATTCGATGTATTTTAGCCACCGAGCTCTTACGATTTCCTTGGACAGGATTGCAATTTGGGGTCTGTTTACAAATAAGTGCGATGTCACCTTTTCGGGAATAAACCCAGTTTGTATGTTAAAAAAATAAACTGTGCGCTGAAATTTGCAGTGTTGCAAAGAAACTGGAATATGACCAAATGTCGAACAGTTAACACACATTTAAATAATTTTACACAAACATTCAGTTCCTAGGACTGACGGACTAGTTAGTTGGGCTCACGGTCCCATCTAAAACATTCGCAAGTACATTTAATGGTACATTTAATTGGTAAACAGTTGTTATTCTGTCTGTCCGCGACCTGTAAATCAAGAATGGCTGTTTGTAACACGACTATAGGCATAATGCTTCACGTAGCAGGATTTTTACTGATCGTATAAACAATGAGGAACGCTTTGTGACAGAACACACGAGCAGCGCGTTCGCAGGAAGTCTCGAAGTGTATTCAGAGGAAGTCTGGGTAATTATTTATAAAGAAAGTGAGCTGCATTGTTTGGTCTGGGAACGTTTGTCATCCAAACCTAACAGGATAATCTTGAGGCATACGATTTTAAGGCATCTGTTCTTTGAAATCTATGCACAATCAATATTAGTAAACTGCTAATAAACTCAGACACAAACTTTTAAATTATCAAGTTGGGTTATTGGTGTTTATGATATTAATTCACGTAAACAATAAATTCAAATCAAATACAAGGAATTTTGTTCCAATTTTATCGCAGTTAATATGTTTATCTCTCTAAACTATGCCCTGTGATAAAGGGCATTTTGTTTGACAAGCAGCAGTGCTGTCTCTACTTTGCACCGTAGGAAGATTTATTTTCTCACTGTATCAAAACACCTCACGTTTTATTGTTGTGCTAGTGTCAATTATTGTTGGAATACACCGCAGTCATATAAGTGAAATACCCGTAACCCTAATTATGTTTTAAGAGTAGAATCCAATTAATATTTTGCTAAGAAAACGGTGGTAAAACAGGCTAAAATATTATTTGCAACAAAACAGGTAAATGCAAGTAAAACACAATGACATTTTTTTTTAATTGACGTTTAAAGATATAATTTCACTGAATAATGTAATTACAATCTACAGCATGCATGACACATGTTTTGTGAATCTAATTTAAATACTTGGAGGTTGTAAATACAAATACTAGGCAATCGGCAATCTTCTATGTCAATCTAGTATCTTCTGTTTTATCATTTCACTATCATTTTACTGCCTGATTCGGCGCAGTAATCATGTAGAGTCAAGCCCGGTGAGTTGTTAGCGTTCTAGAGACGCCCAATTAAGAATCATCGATTTTATTATATAAGTTTATTTCTGGCTGTATAGTGTTGCGTGTTCTTTTGTGGTTTTCCTAATCTGACAGCTACTCCAATAACCCCGAATCCGCCCCCAGACACGAATGTCACCCTTGTCTGACCCGGGAAGATAATGCAGCGTCAAAATTAATTTGGCTCGATTATGATTAATTGAACAATCTTTTATACTAGTGCTTCGTTCGGTTCATGGTTTACATTCAATGAACAGGTATGCGCTCTGAAGTGATTTGTTATATCAGAAGTCAAAGGTCGTGTGTGTCACTTGAGGCAAATGATTAATCTAGTATGTAGAGCTCTCCAAGTTCGCCATTCTGTTTCTATTCTTATACAAGTTTGGGGATGCACACTTACCGGAGAGTTACATTGGTAAAGCTATCAGGATATTATTCCATACATCTAAACAGGACATAATTGAAGAAAAAAAACAAAGCTTGACATTGTGATGTTATGACCAAGCGAACACTAACGAACTTAAACCAACGAACAAGCACTCTCCAATGGATAACAAGCCCGCGGTCGTGGCTTTGTGGTTAGCGTGTCTGCTTACTAAACCTACTTCTATGTACCGCCGATGGGTTCGAGTCCGCCTGTCAACCACAGAGTGTCACACGATGTGGCTCCGGCAATCGCGGGTTGGTTTTGACAAGGTTTCTTCTCGGGTTTCGTCGTATTTAAGCTAGGAACAGTGTGAAGGGGACACTATGTCGTCATACAAGTGAAATACCCTTGTGTACGACGCTAAACCCTAATGAAACAAACACAAAAACAAACAAACAAGCCAATAGATGACAACATCTTTAAATAATTGTCACAAGGTTACCATATAATTACAATCATTGTTTTCAAACTCAAAATTAATTCTAAAACAACCTTTTCATCTGGCTGAAACTTTACGTTCGTGACATCCACTATTTCCGAATTACACCATGCCGTGTTAACGAACATGCCAATATGTCTACCAATTTGTCTTCACATAAAACGCAACATTCAACATAAACAATATATAGTATATGGATAACAATTCTGTGACCCAGCCCGCGGTCGTGACTTACTGGTTAGCATGTCTGCTGAGTATTCCTACTTCGATTTACCGACCACGGGTTCGAGTTAGCCTGTCGATCATCAGGTATTTGAGTAAGTCACACTATGTGGCTCCTGGTCTTTTCGAGGATTCCTCCTGGTTTTCCACCGTCTTTAAATACAGAAAAGTGTTAAATGGGCAGTCCGTGGTCATACAAGTGAAATACCCTAGCGTACGACGTTAATCTCAAATCAAACAAACAAACAATCTTTGTTAGGGTTGCGGCTTTTCGGTGTAGCTACAAACGCCGTTTCCGTCAATCATACTTTAGACAGGATAACAGATTGAATATCAAAAAAAAAATATGTATATATATATATAATTGTTTTTAATGATACCCTTTTGGTTTTTACTGTACATGTATATATATACTCAGTCGGTAGAGTGTTGGGCCTGTAACCCATGGTCCCGGGTTCGATTCCCGGTGGAGGCAAGCAAATTTTTCTCT
>JAQQZZ010078420.1:0-19875 GCA_030265115.1 Mopalia vespertina
CCCCTGTCTGGCTGAAAATTCCGTTCCTAATCATATTGTCTGGATAGAGGGGATTCCCAGATCTATTGTCTTCTGATTAAACAAACCCGATGATTTGTTCAAATATAGTTACCATTCATACCAGCTGCTCCGTCATTTCATCGCCTAACTCGCTGTCTGGATTAAACGTCATGGTTAAGTTTCGCGTTTGGATTTCAACCAAGAGATTATCATGAAAGTAATTTTGAATCCTACTGTCGCGGACGATTTCTTGTTTACATGTAAGCACACCGAATTGGTTAAACTTTCATCTATTGCTTATTGTCCTCCTACAATCAAATAACCCAGTCGTATGTTTGCCCCGTTACGAATATTATGAAATAGAAACGAACCAAGATATTTTGACAGCAAAAGGAAGTCCTATACTACCTTAGTTTTACTACGTTAGACGATATTCTCTTCAATGCCGGCTAGTTTTCGTAGAAACTTGAAAACACCATGTTAAAGAATACTTTACAATACGAGTAAATCAGTATTGCATTCTTTTCTAATTGTTTTTTTTTTATAATACATTTGAAGGCATCCGCTATACACATCAATTGGATTTTATTTTTTACAGTTAGTGGAGATAATCAAACAACGGAACCAAACTTTCTTGCTTTCATGGTGGCTTTTTTTCGTTAGATTGCATTCTGTTTTGTCGGAGTCCAGTTATATTTGTAAAAAAAGTTTCCACCGTAATAAGTCCAAGAAGTGGACAGTCCATCGTCATATAAGTGAAATACTTTGAGTACGACGTTTAACCCCAATCAAACAAACAAACCACTTGGGCTGAGTGATCAAAAGTTTAATATAGTGCATTGGATTTTCTTGAATTCTTTTTTTCATGTGCGTTTAGCACTGTCTTCAATTGCATTTCACCAACATGATGGTGGTGTACTCAAGCGTTCGGCTGGCGCCACGTTTTATAGGTACATCTCCAATCCTAGGCCAGAGACTTAGTTCGCAACAGGAAAATAATCTTGGTGTTCATCAGCTTGGTCTAACAGGGTTTAGAGAGACACAACAATTTGAAGTGTCCTATATATTCTTTTGCAACTTTTAGGTTCACCAAAGGTGACAGCATCTGCTGTCTAATTAAAATCAGATCAAAATAGCTCCGAACAAACGAATACAAGACAGGACAATCACAGGACGTCATACAAAGCCATCCCAAACAGATCGGCTTCATGTTGCCCCTACGGTGTTATAGTACCAGGGCAACAGAAAGCTCCCTTGTAACCCTCCGCCGTATTCGAATACAATAATTTCAACAAACGACTCAATATCGGTGAAATAGTCAGAAAATAGCGCAAAACACGAAACAATCAAACGCTGTAGGACCAACCGATTTCTAAAGACAGGGGACGTTTCTATATTAATATTTTATTTCCACTTTGGCACAGGTATGAATACACAAAACAAGCACCCATAATTTAAACACCACAGTATAGTTGATATATCTATGGGTGTGACAGAATAAACCAATCAATCAGTCAGTGCATAAATCCAACACTCGTGAACAGTCGCTGTTTCTTGAACTGGTGATTGAAGGGAGCTTCCCCTGCACTGGTGCCATATGTTCCCAGGGGCGACACGTAGCAGATTTGTCCTAGTGTCTTACACTGTAAATTTATCATTAGCCTTGAATCAGGTGAAAAGCCTTAACAAAAACAAACAGTTAGTCCTTAGCATTCCGCAGTTTTAAGTTTCAATCCGAATTACGCTAAAAATTAATAATGTAATCTTTCATATGAGATATGATCCCCTTTAGAATACCCACAGTATTATACTCATTACCAGACTGATATGGAGTGTTATTACCCAGGAATTTGATTACACCTTATTGATCGGCTGATTTTCCGTTAATAAAAAAGAAATTAGCAGATTCCAATTTGATAAATATCTTTCGTTACAGCGGATCCATGTCATTTTCCATTCGGCTGCTTGTCTCTGGATTCTTTCTTCCTTTCAGAGCTCTTGGAATATAAATGAGTTAAGGTCTGCCGCTACAGAAAAAGTATAGGTAATTAAGTTTATCGTGGAGGGGACGGGTGTACATTTTACGCTGTGTTTGTAGAACCCCACTTTGAATTTACACCGAGACGATCTTGTACATGCCTCGTGAAAAGAGCAATTGCCAAATAATGATCTATATTGGACCCATGTATTATCTGACTATTGAATAGAACGTCATTAGATTCCAGATTGATTGCTGGGAACAAGCTAAGGCCTGCCGATACAGAGAAAGAATACCTAATTGACTTTATCGTGGATGCGATGGGAGTCCATTTTGCGTTGTGTTGGTAGAACTCCACTTTGAATTTACACCGAGATGAGTTTGTATAATTATGTCTCCTGAAAAGAGAATTTGTCAACTAATGATCCATATTGGACCCATGTATTATCTGACTATTTAATAGAACGTCATGAGATTCCGGGGCTGATTGCTGGGGCGTGGCATTGGTCTCACGTGAGACTCTCAGTCGATAGGACTAGACATGTAGCAAAGTTGTTCGAAATTATCGAATTGAGAATTGTTGCTTTGGTTCTCCGATCAGAATATTAGTCTGTTACGTTGGCACCCACACAACATCAGTTTTTCAAAGCGCTGTCTATACTTAATCTGTGTGTTTTATGATTTTAAATTTAATACCAATGACCGAAAATCGTACTTAAGGTTATTTCACTCACATGACGATGTGCAAGCCAAATTGGTGAAGGAAACCACCATCAACCCCTCTGGCAACAAACAAAAATAAGACAGGACAAATACAGGACAATCACAGGACGTAATACAAAGCCATTCCAACAGATCGGCGTCATGTTGCCCTTTAGATGTTATGGTACCAGGACAACAGGAAGCTCCCTTCTTACCCTCCCCCGACCTCGAAAGTAGCTTCCAGTTAGTTCCAGGTAAAAATGTGGCAGGGAATTCTGCTGACCTCAAGATTTATTACCTAAAACGCCATAATGGGTTTCTGAAATTAGCCGGAAATTCTGATTTTCAAGAGATTTGTTTAGCCCTCAGAGTATAATTCAGCAAAAAGAATACACTTCCTGTGTAAAATTAGATATATTCTATTAAAGTAGGAGACTGTTAAAGTCCCACGACAAATATCCCATTTATCAGCGTAGATGGCGGTTATTGGACACAATCTGGACAATGATCAGGATCCAGAGTTACTATAAAAAGCAAAGGTCAGCGAGAGATGACTTCAATATGGTGTTGATTTAAAATATCAATTAAATATGATTGATCTACAAGTCAAGTCACAGAGATTAATGGATTTTTTGGTTCGGTAAAATAATTTCTCCAAACGATTTTATATCAGTTAAATCGTCAGAAAATGGCACAAACAAACGCTGCAGGACCCAGCCATTTCTGAAGAATTTGCATGTCACAGCGTAGTTGAAATATCGATGGATGTGACATTAGTAACCGATCGACCTATTCAATGAATAGATCCAACACTCGTTGTTGTTAGAACGGGTGATTAAAGAGAGCTTCTCCCGCACTGGTGCCACATGTTCCCAGGGGCGACACGAAGCAGATTTGTCCTAGTGTCTTTTCTTGTAAATTGTATCAATAACCTTGAATATGGCGAAAAGTCTTAATAGAAACAAACTACCAATCCTTAACATTCCGCAATTTAAAGTATTAATCCAAATGACGATAAATCTGATTAATGTAATCTTTCATATGAGATATGATCCCCTTTAGAATACCCACAGTATTATTATCATTACCAGACTGATATGGAGTGTTATTACCCAGGAATTTGATTACACCTTATTGATGGGCTGATTTTCCTTAATAAAAAAAAAAGAAAATAACAGATTCCAATTTGATAAATATCTTTCGTTACAGCGAATCCAAGTCATTTTCCATTCAGTTGCTTGTCGCTGGATTTGTTCTTCCTGCAAGATCTCTTAGAATAGAAATGAGTTAAGGCCTGCCGCTATAGAGTAAGAATAGCTAAGTTCATCGTGGATGAGACGGGTGTACATTTTACGCTGTGTTTGTAGAACCCCACTTTGAAATTACACCGAGACGATCTTGTATATTCCTCGTAAAAAGAGCAATTGCCAAATAATGATCCATATTGGACCCATGTATTATCTGACTATTGAATAGAACGTCATTAGATTCCGGACTGATTGCTGGGAACAAGCGAACTCTTCTCGTTGAGGGGCGTGTCACGAGACTCTCAATCGATAGGATTAGACGTGTATCAAAGTTGTAGAAATTATCGAATTTAGAATTGTTGCTTAATTCTTAGGCCAGAATAATAGTTTGTTTAGTTCGGTAGGGACACAGTTTTCAAACACATCATTATACCGAGGAGCTGTAATTTTGAGTTTGATATTTCTGTTGGACTATATAATCGACCAAAGTTACAACACCAATAAAACTTTCTACGGCTGAACAAATTTTATTTCAGACAATTAGGCTGTTAAACACCTGTTCGGGAATCGCAACTACGACTGTCAGCATAAATTCGCCAGCAGTAAATGCCGACTGACCACTCAGCGATCTGGCTTTCTACAAAATAGATAGTTAATTGGCTGGAGACCTTTAAACCTCAATACCACACGCAACATCTCCAAGAAATAATCAGCTTTCTCAAAATTGAGCCTTAATCTATTCTATGACTTTTGTGTAGGAATATGGGTTATTGTATTTGAATGAAATAAATTCGTAAAACACGGTACAAAATCGTGGAAGAATCGTGAACAAAAAACGCACTCACAATTTTATTTTACAACCCTGTTAAGTTTTCTGATTTTGCTTTCGTTTCGGGGGCCTCTGGCTAAGGGCAGTTTGTTTGATTATCTGTTTGTTTGTTTGTTTGATTGGGGTTTAACGTCGTACTCAAGGGTATTTCACTTATATGACGATATATTGTCCACTTCGCACTGTTCCTTGCCTAATTACGGTGGAAAACCGGAATGTAACCTCGTACAAACCACCCCCGCGCTTGCCGGAGCCACATCGTGTGACTCACTCATAAACCGGAGGATCGAAAGACGGACTCTATCCTTTGAACAAAACATCGAAGTAGGATTAGTAAGCGAACTCGCTAACCACTAAGCCACGGCCGCAGTTTGTTTGAAGAGTAGCAATACTGTCTTTAATCAATTGATTCGGGGCTTTTCTTCATTTGCTTTTTGCAAAGCTTTAAGAGTGTTACGGAGAATTTGTATTTCGCTCGAAAGTCGGCAAGATTTATTTAAACCATAACAGTCGTACTGACGATAGTTATAAGGGCAAAGATGTAAACTACGGATTCAAGTTCACGAGATAATGATACCCATACTACCAGATGCATACAGCCCGGTACATATAATAACACTTCCGGTCGTTCCGGGAAAGATTTCATAAAAGAAAGTTGATTTGAGTAACATAGTTAAGTTACATACATTGAATTCATTTATTTATTGTTTTACAGCTTTGCGGGATGAAGAAACCGTTTGTTTTTGTCAGTGGCTTTGTCTGTATCGTAAATGCTTCATAGGAAAAGCGCGAACAAAATATGACGGTAGTAAACCTTGCTTTTGACCTAAACTATTACACATAGCACCACGTACTATCTTCCTAGTGACTTTAACAGATAGAGAATACATTTATTCTCTAAAATTACTCTGGTTTGGTACGCTATGCATAGTTTGTGTTTCATCACTGTTTTAATCTGTGAACAAACTTATCATTTTCCATCTTTCTTTAAATCCTGAAGGCTTTGATAAAATCTATATTTGGCTGACTGTCTCTTCAACTCAAATGGTTGGCAGATTTTCTGTTCGAAGGAAAACGTAATTTGGAGATCGCATATGGGCGGGGTAACGTTACTCATAAATAGAAGGAGGTCTTAACTGTTTATTTTTTCGCTCACAATGTATAGTTTATGTCTATTACAACATTTAGTGACGTTGTAAATAATCCACAGGGAGAAGCGCCACCTCATATTGAGATCACGGTTGTTCTCCCTTCAAATACAAAATAGCGCTGTGATCAGTTACTGGATTGACACCTACCAAACAAGACAAGTTTGAGTCTCAAGTACCTCTCGCCCTTTCGTGGTGTACCTGACCTTAGCGACGATTCCTTCCATACTAAAGAAACATCTTCTTCAAAACCTCAAACTTTTGTTTATTGTGGCACCTTTCGTTACTCGGTCCTTATATACTTGTACACCAGACGATCAAATATTATTCATTTGAGTCGGTAAATGTAGCTGTGTACTTTGTAAGTGACAGTAAATGTTATAAAGACAAGCCGATTCTACGTGAACTAAGCGGATATGTGAGACCTTCTGCAGTCATTGTGTTCACATGATTTTATATTTCAGCCACGTGATAGCGTCTCGTGCAATATCGGACATCTTATAGTTCCTATGGATAATGGTCCAGCACGTGGTCGTCTTGTTCAAACAGCACAGAATCTGATTGGTGGAAATTATGGTTATCTTGATAATGGTGGTAAATGTATTAACGGGTATTCTGACTATTTATAGAGTGAAGATAAAGCCAGTGGCTGACAAAGATCGGTCTGCTTGTCATTAGACACTAAGGTCCAGTTTACATAGTGATAGTATAATATAGTTCCCAGCGAGATGGCGTGACGAGCCACTGGTGAGCGGAGAACATACAATACCTTTTATCCCTACGACCCATGGATTATAAGAAGGCGACCATTGGCATTGAAGCATGACGGTAAACTAGTCGATAACTGACCACTGGTTATCATCCATACAAATGGTACCTCTATATACAGACCCATTGGAATCCTACTGTCGTTGAATCGGCTTATTCCATTGGCCGGTGGGTTCAGGGGAAAACCCCAGATGGGACAAGATTATGTGGCCTTAGTCAACTCATATAACACGATAGAGGTTTCTAATGAGCCATGGTTAATACACCCATGTCTGAACCTTGGCTCGCGAAGATGCCACTGGTGGACACAGGCTCTTGATTCTTAATGACACGTACCCTCTTTAATTATACCCAGACAGTCAAAATAGCTACATGATCAAGACACGGGAGATTATTTCATGAGCAGATCTCAGTTCATTAGCCACTATTAAAGAACACAAAGGCAGTATCTGGCCTCTTGTTATATCAGAGGTACAATTTCATTCTGGAATAATCATTCTCTCTTTCATCCATTACATTACTGTAATCAGAAGTCTATCAAGCAGAAGTATGAAACCAGCCATGTCCCAGTCTCAACGGCATTGTGACTTTTAGGGGACTTTCATAAGGCCATATGACTCGTTGCGCAAGAAATGGGGGATTTTGTTCGGTTCGCGCAGTTTGAATGTCATAATCTTTGGACGCCTTATGGGTAAATAAACCTCTTTGCCAGCCAGCTTTAGCAATGATCTACACATACGTCAATGAGCTTTAGCATGATTTACCCATGATTCTACATACAATTCATGTTCTTCGAGATTTCTCTATTTCTCGCTATATGTCGCGTTTTCAACAATCAGCCGCTGTTACTAGGCAACACAATGCCGTTGAGACTTGGTAATTGCTGGTTTCATACTTCTGCTTGTTAGACTTCTGCTTGATATACTTCTGCTCGATATACTTCTGCTTTGATGTACTTACTGGTCTTCTCTTTGTGTGGAGCTTACATGACTTTATACCGCTGATGTCGTTATCAAGGGACAATCTCTCGAGCACTTAAACAACATGAGTTATGCTTTTGGGCATGGCATAATTTGCTTCATCTGTACAATATGTAAAAACATTTTCTGACAACTGAACAATGGACGCAGCCAATGAAAGTACACGTTACTTGTTCACGCCGTATAATATCGGGGATATAACAAATACTTAATGCTATTTAGAGTTTCTTTTTATAAACACTCGCCTTGTGTGCTACACGAGATTCTCGACGGCCCGTCTGCCCTTATACCCGTTCCCTACGTCCAGTAAATTGTCAAGTTATGTTGTGCTGATACAATGAGAATTTCTTTGGCACATGAGTAAATTGTGGCAGACATATTATTCACCGGATGCTTCATTTGTTAGTTACGTCTCATTAGAGACGTCGGTCACTAACAAACCCTTCACTCAGACAGAAGGTTAGACATGGTAGTGAGAGAGAGCTTACATCGCACTTCATCCCTATGGCTTTACCTATCGATTACAAGAAGAAAACTGACCACTGAGAGATGACCGTAAATTAGTGGACAATTGAAGAGTGCTGAACACAGCCTTGAGCTTTCTAACGGCACGTGTCCTCCTTAATTAAACCTAGACATATACAGTAACTATGTGATCACGACGCGGGTGATCAATTTCATTCGCTGATCGAAGCCAAGGGACCAGTGGTCAGGGATCTCACAGTGTATATACCAATCTTCTGTCCTTAAGGTCAGAACCGTCCGTAATAAAAGCATATGTAAGTTCATCAAAACGATGTGGTTTTAATGAATAAAAATTATTTTTACGCAATAAAAACGGAATTACTTGTCCAAGGCAAACCCAATCTGATGAATTTTATGACAGTTACGGGATGGGAATACTTGGTAAGGATTGCAACGTCTTAGCGTTTTTTGATACTAAGTGTCTATCTCATTCTTGGGATCGTTTTTATACTTTTAAACGAGGTCTGGAATGTGATAGAAACGCAGGAATACAAATGCACTGACATTACAGTTTCAGCATTTCAATCAATAAAAGAAAGATACCTAGTAATGCTCTAATGTCAATGTCTGGAAATAAGCCCTTATAAAGGAAGGAATCCCCAAGCTGTTTATTGTATAAAACTTCCATGATTTTACTAGGCTTAGTTGTTGTCCTTCAAAATAACCTTGCGATTTTGGATAGTTTTGCTATCCCATGTCTACCTAAACTCCACATGACCAATGTGACATTGATCGGAGAGAACAAAGAATTCTTATTTGGGCGAGATACTCCACGACACGGCAAGTGTCTATTTAGGTTGAATTTTTCGAACTCAACAATCGTAGAAATGAGACTCATACTCACACAATAATTTGGAAACACTATCGGGGAATGATGATCAGTACAAATGAAACATCAACGACAGGCTCGTAGATGATGCTAGCTTGTATTCCGAGTTCCACTGTCTCGATATAAGGATCCAACATGGGAAAGAATTCGGTCGCTACAATGTCATCAAAATGTCTTTGCGGTACACTTTTCCCAGCATCCACAGAATTAAGTGGTGCCAATGCTACCTATCCGATTAAACGAATAAATGTACAGCGTACACTTTAAATCAAATAAAGAAAACAATCAAGCTAAATAACAAAATTTGTTTACTGCTCCCCTGTTCAAAAAGGTTTACTTTTACAAGACTTGGTTTTCTTGAGATACATTTGAGGAGAAAAACCAAGAATTATCTGAAGATTACTGGTGTAACTGTTGTAATAGACTTGTGCGATATATTTTCTGCTATCGCGGCTCTCTCGCCAGTTGCGTATTTATCTACACCATAGTTTCTGCTGTCGTAACTCACTCACGCGGTATATGTTATCTATACCATAGTTTATTCTGTCATAACTCACTCGGTATCTGTTTATATATACCATAGTTTCTGCTGTCATAACTCACTCGGTATCTGTTTATCTATACCATAGTTTCTGCTGTCATAACTCACTCACCCGGTATCTGTTTATCTATACCATAGTTTCTGCTGTCATAACTCACTCACCCGGTATAGGTTTATCTATACATTAGTTTCTGCTGTCATAACTCACTCACCCGGTATCAGTTTATCTATACCATGGTTTCTGCTGGTATAACTCACTCACCCGGTATCTGTTTGTCTATACCATTTTTTCTGTTGTCCTAACTCATTATGTATATGTTTATTTATTTTATTTTATTTATTTCCGGGATGACCAACATGATATAGTCCCATTTAATGGTTCCATTCATATGAAATATAATATTTACACAATGCGATATATATTTTGAATAAATGAAGAGAGAAAAATGTGCTTGCCTCCATCGGGATTCGGATTCGAACCCGGGACCTTTGGGTAACAGGCCCAACACACACAATGCGATATATAAATACATACAAGTGGAAACAAATTATAATCCAATTAACGCAATGATATAATAAATTAAATTCAGTGTATATACATATTGTATACACACACACGCACATTCACAGTGTATATACATACTGTATACACACACACGCACAGTCACAGTGTATAAACATATTGTATACACACACACACGCATATTCACAGTGTGTGTACATATTGTATACACGCACATTCACAGTGTATATACATATTGTATACATTCACAGTGCATATACATATTGTATACACACACACGCACATTCACAGTGTATATACATGTGTATACACACACACGCACATTCACATTGTATATACATATTGTACACACACACATGTACATTCACAGTGTATATAAATATTGTATACACACACACGCACATTCACAGACATATATGTTTTAATAAATCTATACTACCATGCATATATATAATAAATATAGTATTGCCAAGAACAAATCGCGCTTCTTACTTGACATTTGAATGTTTCTAAAGGCATGTTCTGAACATCAAGTTTAGGGCAAAGTGGATTGAAGATTATTGTAGACATTTATACACTTGTGAACTGAGGCATATTTGTGAATATGAAATCTCCTGCGCTCACAATCAATCTACTGAGTCAGTTGTCTGTTTTTCTTAACCATTTTTCTGCTGTCATAACTCACTCGCGAGTTGTCTGTTATTCTATACCATTTTTCTACTGTCAAACCTCACTCGCGAGTTGTCTGTTTTTCTATACCATTTTTCTGCTGTCATAACCCACTCGCGAGTTGTCTGTTATTCTATACCATTTTTCTACTGTCATAACTCACTCGCGAGTTGTCTGTTTTTCTATACCATTTTTCTGCTGTCATAACTCACTCGCCAGTTGTCTGTTATTCTATACCTTTTTTCTACTGTCAAAACTCATTCGCCAGATGTCTGTTATTCTATACCATTTTTCTATTGTCAAAACTCACTCGCCAGTTGTCTGTTATTCTATACCATTTTTCTGCTGTCAAACCTTACTCGCGAGTTGTCTGTTATTCTATACCACTTTTCTACTGTCAAAACTCAATCGCCAGTTGTCTGTTATTCTATACCATTTTTCTACTGTCAAACCTCACTCGCGAGTTGTCTGTTATTCTATATCACTTTCCTACTGTCAAAACTCACTCGCGAGTTGTCTGTTTTTCTATACCACTTTTCTACTGTCAAAACTCACTCGCCAGTTGTCTGTTATTCTATACCATTTTTCTACTGTCAAACCTCACTCGCGAGTTGTCGGTTATTCTATATCACTTTTCTACTGTCAAAACTCACTCACCAGTTGTCTGTTTTTCTATACCATTTTTGCTGCTGTCAAATCTCATATGTTCACAGATTGTTGGTCTATATCATTTTTCTGCTGTCATAACTCATATGTTCACAGATTGTTGGTCTATACCGTATTTTCTGCTACCATAACTCATATGTTCACAGATTGTTGGTCTATACCATTTTTCTGCTGTCATAACTCATATGTTCACAGATTGTTGGTCTATACCATATTTTCTGCTGTTATAACTCATATGTTCACAGATTGTTGGTTTATACCATTTTTCTGCTGTCAAAACTCATTTGCCAATTGTTTGTTACTTATACCATATTTTCTGCTGTCAAAACTCACTCACTTATAATCTGTTTTATATGAAACTAATGGGATAATATAAGCCCCTTAATTCGGGTTTCTTTTCCCGCCAGGTAATAAATTGTCACTTTATATTTTTCAAAGTATTATAAACAATTGATGTGTACTTGTAAGATATGAATTCAATTTTTTATTACTTATTATTGTATTATTCCTGGTCCATGAAATGTTTATATATACCATAGTTTCTGTCATAGCTGTCACGAATACTAAGATGACACCTGGGTAATACTGGAATCTTCGTACGGTGGTGGCGGTGTGTTTGGTATAACCGCCATTGGAAACATTTCAAGGCCCTCTGTTGGTGCGACTGAAGGCCCAGTCGGAGCAGTTGACGCGTAGATTGCTTCGAATGGAAAGGAATTGGGACCAATACTACTGTTCATTGAGCTCGACCGAGAGAGGTGAATATGTGAAGCTGAGGGCACGGATATCCCTGATGTTGATCCCCCAGAAGAATCTGAGTCTGAGGCAGCATTCCCGTGGTACTTCTCATCTGAAACAAAATTATTATCAGTTAATTCATAATAGCTATAAATTCTTATTTTTCGAGTAACCGGTGAATCGTCTTTATGTGTCTTCATCCAAGCAATAAATACATGTAACATAGAATTTACGTTGTATGATACCTGTTGTATAATTTAGGAAAAGGGAGCCTTTATTATGTCACAGACATTAGACATTATAATATGACGACTAGTACATCCTATCATCTAATCGTTTATTCACCTTTACCACGTGCTCATACGTTAAACTCTGACTCGATGCTCGATATATATAATGAAATAAACCTTAATCAATCGTCAAATGTTATTCCCTTCTCAGCTGTAACATACAAGTGATAACCTGTCCTCAATATACAATGATAACAAAATACAAATATTACGTAAGAATATATTTATTAAATAACCCGGAAATTCTGTTTTTGTCTAGCCTTCCAGGTACTTCCTGTGTAAAATTAGATACATATTGGCGAAGAGAGATACATGTGTGCAAACCGCACATTAATCAGAGTAAATCGAGGCTTTCCAACAACATCTGGGCAATGATCAGCAATCTGATCAATGATAAAACGCCAAAGGTAGGGAGAGAATACCTCAATATGGCCTCGTTTCAAAACCTCAAATAATATGATTTCGTCTTGTATCTTGAAAGACTTTGTAGCCAGTAGCATAGTTTTATTTGTTTGATTGGGGTTTAAAGTCGTGCTCAAGGGGATTTTACTTATATGACGAAGGATTGCCCACTTCACACTGTTCCTTGCTTAAAAAACGGTGGAAAGTCTGGAGGAAACGTCGTTATAACCTCCCCCCACGACTACCGGAACCACATAATGGGACACTCATATACCTGATGGTCCACAGGTGGACTCGAAACCTATGACAATACATCGAAGTAGGCTTAGTACGCTAGCCACTAAGCCACAGTTGCGGAAAACGGTACATCGAAGTAGTCTTAGTAGGCAGACACGTTAACCACGAAGCCATGTCTGCGGGCCGCCAATGGCATTGGTGAGGTTTCCTTAACACATTGGGTAGTTTCGCCGTTATATGCGTCAAATAAATATAAGTAAAGCGGAAAACCTCTATTGAAAAGAAAGGATCAGTTCTTAAATAAACTTAAGTTAATTTTGCATAGGCCTACATATTTCGCATCCGATTATATTTATTATAAACGCTCTTGTTCGGAAATATAACTTTTTCTTAACGGAAGCGATTGAAGGCATGCATAATTATACTCGTTTTATTTCACATTGATACCAAAAAGAAATATGGTGTATATGTAAAATCTACCAGTGGGTACTTATATATCTAGTCACATAGCTTACTTTGTCAATTACGGCCAACTGTAAACGTCTGTCATTAACAAACATGTGATAGGCATTGACTTCTAGCATACTATGTATAGATAGTGAGGCAGACATGAGAGAGCGGAGAACATACACTTCATCTCTATGGCTTAACCAATCGATTACAAGTAGAATACTGACTACTGAGAGATGCCTGTAAATTAGTCGATAATTGACCAGTGCCGGACACAGGCCTCAGTTTTCTGACGGCACGTCTCATGCTTAATTTAACCTAGACAGACAAAGTAACTACGTGATCAAGACACGGGAGATCAATTTCATTAGCAGATTTCAGCCGAGTGACCACTGGTCAAGAATCATCTTAAAATAACACAGAGTCGATACAAGATCACAGTTTCCTATCCTTCAGTACAACACCTTTCGCGGCAGAAACCTCGGTGCGTTCACAAAGGCCAGACAAACCTAGCGAATTAACCGCTTGACCGCAGCTATTTTAATTTTATAGTCAAAACCTTCCGTAATACAAATATAATTGCGTTCACAAATGCCAGACAAACCTAACCAATTAGCCGCTTGACCGCAGTTATTTTAATTTTATAGCCAAAACTTTCCGTAATACAAATATAGGTGCGTTCACAAAGGCCAGACGAATCTAGCCAATTAACCGCTTGACCGCAGTTATTTTAATTTTATAGCCAAAACCTTCCGTAATAAAAACATAGGTGCGTTCACCAAGCAAGAAGAACCGAAGAAATTAAGCGCTTGGTCGCAGTTATTTTAATTTTACAACAAAAACCTTCCACAATAAAAACATAAATGTGTTTACCAAGGAAAGACGAACCTAACCAATTAACCGATTTATCACAGTTACTTTCATTTCATAACCAAAACCTTCCGCAATAAAAACATAGATGATTTATATCCAAATTGATCACAGTTTTTTTAATCGAAAAATAAAACCTTCCGCAGTGAAACAATAATTTATACGGCAGGTAGAACAACTGTTGTATTATTGACTCCACTGCAGCTGCATTACGCCCTATTTCTTTGTTTTGTTTAATTTTATTTATATTTCTTTACGAGAAAGAATGAAAGACAAACCGGATCTGATACTCAGGACTACCCGACAATATATTTTTCAACAACGAGAACTTTGTAAAGTGTTGCAGAAGATCTTCCAGAACGTTCCGCCATGAATATGAATGCATTGACATTATAGTTTTGATAAGTCACTCCATTAAAATCGACATCTGGTAAATGCCGTTATCTGTTAAAACACCTTAAGCAAACAGCATGCACGGTATGACGAGACTCTTTACTGAGTGTGAGTTCTATGGTTTTTCTAGTCATTATTGTTGTCTTTCACACGGCTGTTGCGGTGTTGGGTCATAACAAAGTCATCTTACCAAAAGCACTGTATTCCTCTTTAGGCGAGAACAGTCGCAGAAATCTGTCTCGTAGTGCCAACAGATTTAGAATTTACGATTGTGGGAGGATGATCACACTCAATAAAACGTCACTAATATATTGGTAATCATTTTTGTGATACTTGCCGATTTTAAATTCAACCGTACCTGCCTAGTGATTTATTACGCCGAAAATTTAAAAAAAAAAGAGGCACTCTGAGAGAGAGACATTTCTCGTTTGAAAATCACCAAGCTCTTTTGTATTTCAAGGGAGATAAATCGGTAGGCGTCAATAAGTCTATTCGCAATGTCTAGACGGTTATTCTTGAAATAATAAGGTACTCTTGTTATACATCATATAGGAGTAAGGCTAATGTGGTCTATCAGAGTATTGAATGAAACATAATAATGACATTTACTCAGTAGTGGGCGTACGTTCATAAACAATTGAGACGGTTGTCTCACATTTGGTCACGAAATCATTTCTGCCATTTTGCACAATGATATATGTTGATGTGCGTTTTTCATTTTTGTAAACTGGGATTTATCTAGGCGATGTTAAAAAAAAAAAGTTGTCCCACACAACTCATTTTGTCAAAAGGCAAGCAATAATTCCTGCAGCGAAATGTAAAATATGCTGGAACTAAGAATGCGGTTTGTGACGATGACATTTTTCCAAACACCCTATTCTGATATAATTTTTCTGCACTTGTTTTCTATGTTGACCATCAGTTCAGTTTATCTTGTGAATTACCATACGCTACAATCATAACAGCGAGATGTCATATATTCTGGAATCCTGTGGCGATGACCTGTTTCCAATTTCTAACTCTGCTAGAATTATACTGCGCATGTTAAAATAGCTTTATAAAAGTAGACACAGAAGGCTTACTTGTTTTAGTGGCATTTAAAAGCTGTAGCAGTAACATAACACAATTCTATGGATTTCAAATATAGAAGTTGAAATCGAATTAATTGTGTTATATTACAGGAGCCTAATACAGAGTCGGAAGCTGATCCCTAAATCTCATTCACTTCATTATTGCTAGTCTCAATACCTAACAGAGAATCGCACGGTAAATTTAGCTCAATGTATTACGAACACAAGTGACAACTACTGTACCCAAAATCTAATTCAGTTGGGTCTATTGTGGTCTACTTGATATCGATTTGGATAGAGGCCAACCCGTATGACCTAATTTCTGATAAATAGGATTTGTCTTGTAATTTTCCAGCTGTGGAAAGATGTAGCCATCTGACATGAAGGAATCTGATTTGATTGGCTTAAACTATTTCACCAAATTCAACACTTCTCGCAAGAGGTTATAGGAAGGTCTCAAAGAGACAACAAATGCCAGCTATGCCGACATATCGTTTTGTAAGCTAGTTTCGCTGTTCATTTTCTCTGGTTATGCTATTTTGTCGTAACGTAAAAATTAAAGGAACGTTCTTTTTTCATTTAGTTGTGCTTTTGGTTCATAGCTTTAAAATAAGATGTATTAGACTAAAACCGTAGCCGTACTACCTCCATTATCCACAGTTAAAGGCTTGGCAATAAACCAGAACCATGTTTTCGAGTGATATTCGGTAACTCATCGTAAACAGTGCCGTCGTCATCCATAAAATAAAGATTGTATAAGTACACCGGGACTAGGTATAGATGTCGTATACTGTTGCAGAACATTGCCGTTCTTATTAAAGTTTAAAATTTAATAATCTTAAACAAAGAGAGGGCGGTTGAGAGATAGCGTCTTGTTGCCCTGATGCTCTCAGGGCTAAGGGCTGACATGAAGCCCATCTGATTTGTCATGTTTTTGCATTACGTCCTGTCTTGTCTTTGTGTGTTGCCAGTGGCGTCGAGGGTGGCTGCTTCACTTATTGGGCTGGCACGTGATCGTAGTAGTCAAATAACGTTAAACAAGGCTTTAAACCCCAATAAAACAACCAAACAATTTCAGACCCACACTCTGTTCATTTCTATATTGACCCATATTACACATTTACACTCGGTGTTTAATTAAACATTTGCACTGTATCCGATTCTAGATTTTTAACGATAGGCCCACTTTTTTCTTTTAAACCTTTCAACATCATGGTAGTCTTTTATATATATATTTCTTTTTTCTTTCACTGTAGGCTTATCTAGAACCTGACATGGTCCATCCGTTTGAATTGGTCCACACCCTTGAGCCAGTGTGATTACTTATTAGAAATATATCACACTGTGAAAGATATCGTTCATATAATAAATAAATTTCGCGTATAACTGGAAAGAAACAGTTAGATTTTCTGGGTAGGTTAAATCGCCCATTTACCGACAGGACGATTAAGTCGATTAATCTAATGATCATTGTATTTTTCTGAAAAAATGTTTTATCCTTCGTTTGTTAACAAGAAAAATTTTTAAGAAAAAATTCAGTTGTCTTCATATAGACAATATAAAGCTAGTTAGCTGGCAGGATCCAACGCGTCAGACTATATTGAGCCTCGAAACGAATCTAACCCACCCCTGCTGTGAAAATATTTGATAATCCATAAATCTCTCTTTCAGAAAATATGACTGCCTCTGCTTGACAGAAGGTCCGCTTCCATCTCCGCTCATAAATAGAATTTACAAGAAACCCCTTCGACATATAGTGTTCGGACAAAGAACACTAGGCACTATAAAGCTGCATTTTCTTACATGATCGGAAACGTTTTAATCACATGACCGGAAATGTCCTTTCCTGCTCGACAGCTAATGATGGAAAATAATTTGATTTTCGACGGTCGTTCGTCCCAGTATGGTCATTGCCATTATCTTTATTTCCCCTTGAAACACTAAAGAAATGGTGACAAATTATGTGCATGTCTGTTTTTAAGATGGAAAGAATTATTTGTAAAAAAAAATGTAAATTGGGTATTAGACTGATAATTATTAGTTTGGTACCGTACAACGAAGAAAAGCTAAAATGTAAAATTCTCAACAGCTTCTGTATTGTTTAGCTGTCCATTTATTGCTCTTGTGTCCACTGGCATTTTGACCTTTGTTTGACAGATCACGACGACAACGCATGCACATTTTTTATTAGATCTAAGTCTCCATGAATGCGTTCTATGCTGCATTGGGGATACAGCTGATTCATTTTTTCTCTGGAGGCGGCCAGTTTGTTTACCAGTAAAAGCCTGTTGAGACAATAATAATACTTAGAAGTCTAAGCTTATATGGGCCTAAAAGTTCGATTTAGAGTTCTTACCTACATCTGTCAGTGCCTATCCCCTTCCGATATTGTAAGCCAAATTTTCCTTACGTTTTGGTATCGAAAATTAAAAACAAGAAGGCGTCTTCTGATACCTTCTTATATTGGGTCATGCTTCGAATTGAATGGCTTGTCATGGCGTACGTTAGTCTAATAAATTAGACCTTCATGTGACACATCAACATGAATTGTAACATAAATGTTTAATTTATGAGGTTATACGCGCGCTGGCTGCAGGGCTTAAACGGCCCAAACTGTGTATTCACAAATTAAATTCAGCTGACTTACCGACTTAATAAGCTAACAAGTTTATCATCCCATCCAATCAATGTTGTCCCTTGGTATGAGGTTGACATGCCTTTTTGTGAAAAGAGAGCTCAAGGGCGAGTGGGCAACAGATACTTGAATCAATTCAACCTTTTTTACAAGGCAACTGTGCGATTCAAAGTCGCTATTAACATGTGAAGTGACTTAGAGGGCTGAGTTTATTGAACAGTATTAGACGGTATTACTTTAATACGTAATACATGTATAGCAGGTAAGTGCAAACAGTTGAAATAAGACAGTAACTACACAGCAGCTTACGACAGATACCTGGATCTAAACTGGCTGTGTTCGAAATTTTATAAAAGCTAATATATCATGTCCACCAGACCTAATTCTTAGGCATATATGCTACTGACCAGAGGTACAGTGTCGTAGCTTAGACTAATGTTATTGTATGTCAAATGTGACGGTTGGCTTATACAATATAGATAACATCAAGATTCATGTAAATATATTGTCCATTTTCTAGCGATAATTGAAACAGATAGAGGTATACTTTTGGCTTGTGAGCAAACTCTTGTTCAAATTCCAGCTATTAACATACCCTGGGAGGAAACTATGTGTTCAATACTATACTTCATATTAATAATATGTTTTACATAATATTAACTATCGAAAACTGATGCTACTTTGGTACGTGGCTCACTTTAGAACACTTGTACAGGGTGTGGGCTGAGAACTTCCACTCTTGAGCAGTGCGGACACGTTTGGGGTGGTAATGGAATCCCCACACCCCATTTAGCTTTACTTCCTGTCGCCCTTGGGACATGTCTATATACTTCCGTCTTTACGCTCCTTATAATCAACTAAACACTGAATAGTATTTGCGTTATTGTGGGATAACCCTTCCTGGTTTGAACAGATTTTAGTTCAGAAGACTGTGTGGCTTCTGTTCCCAGACGGTGTTAACCTGCACAATTTCAGAAGTAGAATCTGTTAAAACTAAGAACGTTTGATTCCAAAATAACGAAAATATTGTTAATATTCGCTAACTTAAGGACACAAAAATCCTTTTCTATAACGTGTTGACAATACGCACTATGGGGATAAAAATTGTATGTATATGGACATATTTTAGCCCATTTTTATAACGCAGTCACTATACGCACAAAGAGGATCTGCTATAAACACTTAAAAGGAATATGTGTGTGTATGGACATATCTCTCTTGAACTGGAAAAACTTAGTAAGTCAAATTTTTTTTAATTGTTTTTATTTCCACATATAACCCTTTTTTTCATAATTCTCATTTCAAAACGTTATATAACACATATCGATATTAGCACATGCATATTACACAGCATTTTTCGCATGGTATTTAACAGTTTGACCAAG
>JAQQZZ010078431.1:0-19874 GCA_030265115.1 Mopalia vespertina
GGGCACACTGTAATGAAACTTCGCAAGACAAATTTGTATGGTTAAATACAATCATTCCATGTTAAACATCCATAAGGTGACGTCATTTACGATATAAATTATTTGTTCGAAGTTTCATGAATGTGCGCCTTGATCCTTGGGGCTTACATTATACATAGCTGTCATACTGTCCGCCATGGTATTTCGGTAGCTTATTTATATATTTATACAGTTTACCAGCCACCACTATAGCTATAGTAAGACAAGACTCACCGTTTTGTTCTTGTTTCACAGGCACCTTCCCTTTAGATAAATTTTTAGGCTTCCTTTTTCTAGTTTGTATTCCGTCTTTCTTCATTGCTAACGGCCTGTTGACCTGTGAAAGTGAGCAAACATACATGTTTTAAGTCCTGCTGAGCATATAAAATATAACAACTCATATCAACCCAGAAAATAAAAAATTGAAATTATAATTATTTTAAATAATTGCAAGTTGTTGCGAAATTGATACGACACCGACACCAATGTGTACAAATAGCTCAGTCACGTCACTAAGGCGATTGCACCCCAATAAGGTAGAACCTTGAACTCTGCGCAGGACTAGATAATTGCTAGTTCGGCGGCGGAGAAAAAAAAAGACTAATTATTTCGTATAATGGGAGTATCGTCATGTCAAAAAGGGGGGGTTGAAAACGGTCGGAATTCATGGCCTTTGTAATAACGTCACTATAATGGATAAATGTGACGTCATTGGAAAGCATCACTATCACGAATGTTGTGACGAAAGAGGGTCCCCTTTCAAAGATTAAAGTGCCTCCCTTGCAAAAGTTCCGAGACTCCCATTCTTCTTGTGCCTACTGTTGGGTCAGCACACGTGTGTATCGTGCATGGAAACAACAGTCGAAGCTAATAAGACAATTGAATGATTGTTTGATTTGGGGTTTAACGCCGTACTTAAGGTTATTTCACTCATATGGCGGCGTGCCAGCCCAATGGGTGAAAGAATCCACCATCGACTTCACTGGCAAAAACAAAGACAAGGCAGGACAAATACAGGACAATCACAGGACAAATACAGGACAAATACAGGACAAATACAGGACGGAATACAAAGACATCACAACCAGATCGACTTCCTGTTCTGTTAGAGCAACAATGCAACAGGAAGCTTCCTCCAACCACTCGCGACAATTGAACGGAAATTCATTCAAAACAAATATCTTTATGCTCACCCCGTGTAGTTTATAGTAAAGTCCACAAGCATTGCACACAGGCTCGCCTTCGTTATTTCTCCGCCATAATGTTGTTGCTGTAGTATGACAATTTGCACATGACAACCCGACTCGTCTTGAAGCCGACTGAAATATCAAATGCACACCTGTGAGTGTTACTATGCAAGACTGTGAACACAAATACTTTCTCCTTTCTGACCAGATGTGATTCCGTCCACAGGGTTACAGGTAAGAGGGGTGACTTTTACTGTTTACATTTGTAAAATATAAAAAATAGTTATTTTAGGAAAAGGGCTCATGTACAAAACAATTAGGAAATTTTACCAAACTCCGTCAGCTGTTTTAGACGTAATCAAACAATTAACATGTTACTCTGCTAGATGTAACACTTTACAGCGAAAAGCATTCCTTTTACTGATAGTTAAAACTAGAAGGTTGAGAGCATAATATTATCACAAGAAAAACGATTTTAACGGACCCTCAATGAGGCACAGCGCCCGCTTGGAAGGGAAACAGAAGTTACACCAATCCAGACACCAACTCTCGTGATTTCTCGCGAGAGTGTAACACAAATTCATCTCATACAATTTTCGGTCTCTTTTTTGGGTTGATGTGTCTTGGAATAACTACTATCTCACTCACCAGGCGGCGCTGTGGCTTTATGAGTGGCCTGTTAATCCCGTTCATTTTGTGATAGAGTCCGCATGCGTTGCAGAGATAATGTCCGGTTCCGTCTCGCCGCCATAATGGAGTTGAAATGGCACCACAATTGACACACTCCCGTCCCTCCAGATCGGCAAAGTATTCAACACCATCTGAAAAGCGAAATGAAAAGCCGTTGTATAAAAAAACAAAGATAGCCTATGAAATAGCCTGGAATTAAGAACTTGAAAATTATGAGAAGTCAAACAGAAATCAAATAGATAAAATAAAACAGTCCGAGAGAGTACTAAAATGTACATGCAAGTTTAGAATATAACCTAATAGGTGCCAACAATAAGTCAATAGGTTTTATCTCTGGTGCAAGTTTCACTGTATCTGAGATTTAATTCTATACTTATGACCTAGTTTTTAGCTGCACGATTCACCAATTTGCTGAATCTTACAATCCAATAATAATCATTTTGTGTTTTGTGTGTTTGTGCTAAACATTGTAAAAAAAAATTGTTTTATTTTGGTCACAGTGGAATGGCTATAAGTATGCTTTTATTTATATAAACAACATTAGTTTGTGCATGGATACGTATGCGTGTATGTATGTGTGTGTGTTGAAGGACAGGAACGGGGTGGGGTTGGGGGTATGTGGGGTAGAAAGACAGGTTTAATATACAGTACCGACTTATAAGCAAGTTGGCTGTTCAAAGCTTCTTTAAAAATGTCATTATTTTCAAAATGTTACACATAAAAACATATGTCTGTTTAAGCCATTCCATCCTAGCTTTATAACAGCCTCTATTAGAATATGTGCCCCTCCCCTTCCTCGCCTCCCTCCCCAACACACACACACACAACCAAGAAACGTCTGTGATCCCCCGAGTCCATAGGATCTTCCGGTTGAGATATCAAGCGATGGCATCGCTAGATAAGATAATTTAATTAATATTCGTCTTCGCAAGCGCCCCCGACTGGGCGAGTCGGTTTAAATAGCCCAACTACGACACCCCACCTTAGGTTGAAGTCAACATTTCTGCATTTAACATCGTTTTTATTATTGCTGACTTAACAAAGCTGATTGACAAAAGTTATCAGTCTTAGGCTTACTGAACATTACATCTTTACCGGTAACCGTTGAGAAATTCAAAATAAAACGCTGTTGGACGTGGGTTTGGGGCGGGGAGGGGGGGAGGGGGGAGTCGACTTGTTAACTTAAGATTGGCTTAATTAAACTGGACATCATCGCTTTTTTATTTATACTTTTTATTGGCACAAAGAATAATGGTTCACACTTCACACACACACAAAATAGAAGGTACATTGGTCAGAAGCTTGTACCTGTCCATCCATTGGGCGATGTTTCCAGAATATATCATCTCCACGTGCAGACAGGTGATTAAAAATATGTAATTATAAAACCATGCTCACTTTGCACATGCTTTTCGTCTTCTGACTTTTTTTCGAGTAGGAAAAATTTAATAATTTACCAAGTCATTTTTTTTTGGGTAGAGAAATTACAGGTTAATTTCTTAGATTCAATATCGCGAGAAAAAAGTTTTGTCTGGTACCTTTTTTGTTAAGTCAACTGTGTGGTTATTTCTCGGGCTTTATACATCAAGAAAAACTGCTGGTTTTTCGTAGTAGGCAAAAATCAAGGGAGTAGTGTTTTTAGATGAGACCCCCGTGACGCTCCGTAAGTTTTTAGCATTAGTATCTCCGAACGAGATATGGCTTTTTGATGAACGATATTCATTAAAGAAAAACACAGGATACCTAAGTAATGTTCTACAATTAACTACTCCCGAGAAAAACTCTTTTTTTGTGCAAAATGACATTAATAAAATTATATAATGTCTTAAGTGCATTAAATAATCATTAACGAGTTTGGTGAGGTATCAAAAACGTGTGTCATAAAATAGATTGAAATAAACTTGGACAGATACAGTCCCCTTGTAGCATGCCATGCTATAGTAGAAAAACGCGTTAAGGATGTTAAGAAGAAAAATGCAACGATAATTTATATGTATGAATATCGAAACAATGTCCGCGTCATTTCATATGTTTTGACAAACATTGTCATGGTATGGCATGTTGTAGAAAAATATCAGTGCGAACTTTTAATGTTTTGTTTAATTGAGGTTTAACTCCGTATTTAAGGTTATTTCTTTCATATGACAGCGTGTTATCTCAATGGATGAATGAATCCACCCTCGACGTATGGCAACAAACAAAAGGCGTGAAAATCACAAGACGCAATACAAAGACAACACAAACCAGATTAACTTTCTGAATGGTTCAAGGATGACTTTCAGCAATGTTTTTTATTTTCAATTTCACGAAAACGTTTAATGAAATTCAATACCCCCCCCCCCCCCTCTCACTTTCGACTGGTCAATTTTTCAGTGTAACCCCGCTTTATATTTGTTTTGTCATCATCAGGAGATAAATGGAAAATAAAATGACGACATTGACGAGATTTGTTTATGGCGTTAGTTTCAGACTAATCTAACCATTGTCTGACCATTTGGAATCTAGTGCCACAGATGATCTGCTAGAATTCTGCTAGAATTGTTGTACACATAAATATATTTTTTCATAATTAACAAGTAATTAGCAATGTTCGTAGTTCCCTAAATTAAGGGCAGATTATATCTTCAACATCTAACTATTATAATTAATTTATTCTTTGTTGCTTGTAAAATCGTGTCACAAGAATATGTTTAAGTACTTCACAAAGGCTTATATTAATCATCAATTGTAAAGGTCGGAGAAGTTTAGTGTCGCTTCAGTTTAATAACACTAGATGCAATGGTATTGTGTGTCTTTGTGTTTGGTTATGTATAGGGAAAACACGAGTGTTGTTTTTACTACCGAATAACCCGTGTCTTTCACAAGTATACAGTATATCAAATGCCACAGCAGACACACGGTGGGTACTACATCCGCCTGAACAAATACCCATTAAGACTTGGCATCCAGCTTGATATAAAGCAGACCACGAGCAAAAACATGACAGTCTCGAGTCCTTTGTTTTAAATGATGTACGTGTGTTTTGCAATATTCTGCTTTACATCGGTACTAGGTGATACACACATATCACACTTTATACGTCCCATGGAGCAGCGCCTTAGATTTTTATAAAAGCGATTAAGTTAACCAAAATCTGTTCCCAAAATCCTGTTTCATTCCATTTAGTAAAGTATATAGTGAACACTAAGAGAGGCAAGGTCACATTGAAATGATATCGATAAACTCTAATGGACTAAACCAGGGGTCAGTTGCCAGAAAGACCAGTAGTTGCTTACACCAGATGAAAGCGCTAATAGCGGATTAGGGTTAAATCTTCAACATAACGCGAGGTAATCTAATAGCGGATTTAATAAAATAGCGCTTCGAGCAACCAGACCTACGGCTCGTTTCACAAAGCGTTCAACGTAATTGTTATGGTAACACTTTATCTTTAGCACTGGTTGTTGGTTATTTACGTTTAACGTACATGTAAGTTAAGATCGCTTTGTGTAGATAGACAAAGAATCTTACTCCCTCGAGGTATATTAACATTAAGATCCTTATTCTGGCATCACATGTCTCCATCAATATCCCACACTGTCCCTTCCCTACACCACTTTCTCACCAAACCTTTACTACTACTACCCCACTCCTATCCCACTCAACGACCACCATCACTACTGCCCAACCCTTACCCCACCTAATTACCACCACCCCACCCTACCACCACAGCTGTGCCATCATAAAAATCATAAAGATTCATTCACGAATGAGCTTGTATATCTATAGTTTGATAGAGTCGGGATTGGCCCCAAGGTGAAGGTCATTTAATCATCCTGGAGACAGAAAAATCTAAGGTCATGATCAAAACACTTCAAAGACAAACTAGCTAATAGGAAATCTGAACATACCGATACAGAGTCCATCTGACACCCTGGAATAGTTTATACATACACCGTCGATCAGTTTGCGGAATGTCACTTATATACCTATCAAAGGATTTTACGAAAATAAGTTGCCGTTGAGTTTGTTGACAAAGACTTCCTCCATATATTTCAGATCGTACACATATACAAATATGTATATGTTAAGCTCTGTTTGATTGTGAACAGCAGTGACATACTGTGAAGTTATCTTCTAAGTTATATATTGTTAGGTTAGAAAACCTAACAAATCTTATGAACTTGGTCAGTGTGTTTTAAGACGCGAACATCATACAGAAGTGGGGTGTCTGGATTATGTTTTCCCATGGATAGGTCTACTTATTTTTAAATTGACTAATTGGTTGACTGGTTGGTTAACACGCTCGATGACTGACTGCTTCGTGTTTGAGGCAGTAAATATTTAATTTATATGGCGCGATGGGCTTTAAAATCATGATAGCTCATCCATAAAGTGTGAATTGTTTCATCAATTTGGGAAGCTCTCTCCATTGTTGGCAAAATAGAACACAAAATAGAAGTTAACACATGTATAGGCTGTGTAACGTACAACTTATTTTCGTTATTTTGGGATAACACTTTCTTAGTTTGAACAGATTCTAGTTCAGAAAATTGACTAACGGCGATATTGATGCCTGGTGGTAACGTTCGTGTAATCGTCCCAAGCATGGGTCTCAGGCTGCAAAACTTCTCAATGGACCGAGGTCTGTTCAAACTGATTCAGTATTATCCTTCAGATAACATAATTACCTGTCTGTCTGTAATAAACCTACAGTATACGAAGTCGATACTGAACATGACTTAACAACAGTTAAACGCTTGCGAAACGTTTTCCTCTGTGTAGAAAATGTCTAATGCAGGAATCGAAACCATGCTCGTTGCCAAGAGCTTGCGAGTTTGTGTAGAAAAAGTTTAGGCCTTCACTGACTAGAATGTGTATGTTAAATATGTGTTTTGGAGTGTTAAATCTTGGAGTGTCAAAGTTGTCTATCAACAAAGCTCTTAGGTACACGGAAATTTGTAGGGGTTACGAGAAGTGACTGTTAATCGCTCCCTCAAAGTTTACAAAAGCATTATATCGGCTACTATTATCAGAAAATTACCGATGACACGGAGATAGCGATAACCTGCCTATAAGATAAAGGGAGAGGATACTCTTCGCATCGTGGAAGGGTTTTCACCACAGGATAGAAGCTGTCACACAACAACAACTACACTCCGTAAACCATTATCTTATCTTACCGCAATATATAACGTTTAAATATACTGAGCTTTGTCGAACAACTAGCTGATATGCCCTTTGAGAGTCTAAGGGTTTTTTTAACGTCTGTGTAAAACAGCTCACAAGCCAAGCTTCCATACAGACTGATTCTTATTCCGTGTTTAACGTTGTACCGAAAATGATTCAAGTCCACGAAAGTGGCATATGAGATGATGATATGACTCAAAAAAAGAAGAAACTGGCATTGCGATTCCGCATTTAAGGATTTAAATCAATGTGTAAAGTCGTTTCAAAAGCTTTGAACGATGGTACTACTGTACGAGCTTAACGATGGAAGAACCTCGCAATTCGATCACAAATTCAGATTTAGTGTTAGGTCAGAATGTATGCTGTCTATATCAACTGCAAGTATAACTAATATGTCTACATAAATGGTTCTGAAAAGGTTTAGGTACTGAAAAAGTACAGAGAGTGTAAACAAAAACTGGGCGAATTACAGGCTTGCTGTGGTTCATATCAAACAGAGGGCTGTTGGAGTTCACACAGTGACAAGCAGGCCAATCGCAAGATGCAATGCAATGATACCACAACATGTCATCTTCGTGTTGCCCCTCAGAGCCGGGAGCAACAGGACAGCAAGACAGCAAGACGAACCATCAAGCTGTGCGAAATAGTATAATATAAATATATATTGAATTAGTGATTAATGATTAACGCCTCCCTGAAGGGCATTAGTTTATATGTCAGCAAGGATCAACAACCATAAATAGACACCCTCAAACAACTATATAGTATGAAGTGTTTGCTATTCAGGGAAATTAACAATCATCCAGCACCAGGTAAAGACGTTATGACAATACAGGAAACACATTACCACTACCCTTACTCAAAGAGCTACAAATGAAATGTCTGTTGTAAACAAATTGTCCTCTAATTCAGGAGACATTTTCATTGGTCACTTTTGAAACTGTGTTTAATCCTCGCAAAGCAAAAACGATATTAAATAAACTCAAAATTACAAGCACGTTAATTTTACTTACCAGGGCCGCGTACTCTCTGACCAGGTGCAATCCCCTGGCCTAAGGACATCCCGTTGAATCCCCAGGGACTAAGATCCGTGCCCATATACGTTGGGTAAGGGTTGATACCGGCTGTCCTATGTATGGGGCCACCATAACTTGTATCGGGCCGACCACCCGGACTACTGACGGGTGGACTTGGTGTTGGGGGGAAGGAGAACCTCTGGGACATGGATTGGTGAGAGCCGTTGGTTGCATAGGTTGAATGATCCGGTTGCATTGCCCACACGCCACTGTTTGGACTGGCCGTGTTCTGTCCATTCCCCGACGACACATACTGCATGGGTAAAACGGCTCTCGTCGTCGGCACGTACAATGGACTGGCTCCGGCATGCATAAAAGAATTCGAGTCGTGGTAGTTTGCCGATGAGTTTTGCATAGAAACTGGATGCATAGAATTTTGAAACATTGTAGCAGTGTTGTCAGTGCCTCGCTTTAAATCCCTCCCAGAAACGCTGCCCGAATTAACGCAATGATCGGGTGATGGGGTCCCGGAAGTTCTTCCGCCGCTGTGAGTCGAATTTCCTTCTTCCTGAATGGCTGATGATCTAGAACTTGGTGCACCGATTGGTTGTTGAGGTACACCGGAAGTAAGGTAGGAATAGAACGGAAAGCCTGAAGGAAAGAGAGGTTTTTCAAGATGGTTGAAGAAATAGTCAACGTCTTCTGTTGGTATGACTGGGGTCGTTTGATCTGGATACGTCTGGAACCCTCCCTGCATACCCCGCGAGACGGCCCCGGAATGGAGGTACGGGGGAGTTGGGAACTTTGACGAAATCGCCGTCTGCTTTCCTACTGCTGAGGAAGAGTGTTGATAAGATGCCGGAATTTTAGCGGATGGGTAATCAAAGCTCGTTGAATAAGAGCTACACGATTTAATTGGATAATGGTCAGCTTCTTGTTTAATCCCCGATGTGAATCCCCGGATGTAAGCAGGCTGCTCCACGTCAGCCATTAAACCAACTCCAAACGACGTCAGTCTTGTGGTTTCTGGCCGAACCTTAGCACGTGCAGCGATAATCCGGGTCAAAGGTCACGTTGTATCTTCGCAACTCTGAAATGTAAACAAACATAGCAGGTTAAATACTTTGACTAGATTAACCACCAGCACACCTGGATATATCTATAAAGCGGATGTCAAAAGCTTTGATCTAAGCTTATAGTGTTATAGTACTAATGCAAATGTTCTTAATAGGTCAGCAGGTGTGAAACAAAACTCCACTCTCAGACTTAAATAATTTAGGAAAAATTGAAGATGCAAGTATCTGTCAAAACTATCCTCAAGAACTATTTTATGGATAGCAACTGATTACTGACGTGTGCAATGGGCAATCGCGGGGGATATCGGCTTCACATACTGTTGTCGTCGCTGTTGTTCAGAAAAAGAACCGCACCAGGTAACAAATGTAGTGATAACAAAGTTTAGTGATAATAAAAATAATAGAAATACCTTCAAAGTCACATCAGTCACAAACCCTTCAGTTGATTCAACGTTTTGGTTATGATATGTTATGCTAGATGAAGGATAGTCACGTTGCTAACAAACACGGGCAAACTTTATATAAAATACATGATTATCTGCATAATGCTTTTATGCTATTGGTATAAACTTTATATAAAATACATGATTATCTGCATAATGCTTTTATGCTATTGGTATAAACTTTATATAAAGTACATGATTATCTGCATAATGCTATTATGCTATTGGTATAAACTTTATATAAAATACATGATTATCTGCATAATGATATTATGCTATTGGTATAAACTTTATATAAAATACATCAATATCTGCATAATGCTATTATGCTATTGGTATTTCAAAAAAAAAATCAGACAGACAAGGATGTTTACTAATTTTAAAACCGGTTAATCGTCTCATCATCTAGATATATATTAGTCCAAAAACATATAATCCCTGTATAAAACTCACTTAGTCTAATTCCGAACATAGAAGACTTCATTCATCTTTGTTCTGCTGTTTCAAGAAAAGTATTAACAGTAGTATGTATTGTCGATTGTTGACCATGTAACTCCCTCCTGATGGTGACACAATAAAATGTCCAAACGTCGAGCAGTGAAGTTCTCTGTGTTCAGAATTACACTACTTGTGAATTAATCTTAGCCTCACAGCTATAGTATTTCGCTGGATCTTAATCTCGAATTGTTATGAGTGATGTATGCATATCTCAAGATAATAAAAAAAACTGTGATGTGTTGGAAAATGAATGGGCATAAGATAAATTATATAATATTTATTTAGCTTAATAAACTATGAACAATAACAAGTTTAACAACTGTCACACATATCAGTTAATATAATTCGTAAGCTTTGTTTCGTTCATTTAGTTTTCTAAATTCAATCGGATATATCAGAAAGTAAAAGTATTATCTAAACGCTACTAGTCCATCTTAAGAAACCACATAACATTGACGTTATTCGTTTTTTGTTATTATTATTTTTTTCAATAGTTTCTATAAATGTTAACTTAAAGTGGAAGCCATGGAAATTCAATATAGGCACACAGTGTTTCCTCACACCCATCTTTTACATCCGCAGAATTTCCGTCTTAGGATGGGATTACGTTATTAAATTTATAGTTCTCTATTTATTATGACATATTTTTATAATCGTACAATTCTCTCTTAACAAACTTAACAAACAATACAAATACATTCCCTCTTCAATTATTCACAATATATAACATGTGATACCATAAATGTATTATTATAAGGCGATGGAGTTGATTTAAACATCGATATAAGACACAAAAATTATTCATCGATATAAGATTTTTAACAAAACTTTCATATTATTGTTTTTATTTATGTCTTGACAGAAGAGTAAAATACCCCATAAAGAGACTATTTCCACCAGTATTCCAAAACAAACTCAACCATGAAGTGGTTCACACGCACGCGCACCTGCGCCGATATTGTGTTTTTAAGTCCTTAATGCTTTTACCGTGGAATCTGGGCGCGTGTTTGTTTTCCCAGACATCGTCAGCCAGTGTCAGCCAATCAGGAGCCCGTTTTAGCGTTTTTAATCTTTTCACAAATCTGTCCTTTGCTAAGTTACGTCATAGCGATAAACAGTGCAAATGATGGCTTGCTGTTTAGATATATTTTGTGTTTGGAAATTTTATAGACTTTAAATTCGTTTTTTGTGTGAGTTTATATTTTAATATTTCGTTTACTTACCGATCTAATGAACATGTTTTAATTTCCAACGATATACGTCAAATTCACATATCAGAGTACGGTGACAACTCAAAAAAATGATGAACACTTCATGTTGACTATATATATTAAGGCTTATTTAAATCATCGTTAGTTGTGAAATTAAACATTTTATAGCCACACCGAGTTTCATTTTCTAAATATTTCGACTAAAATAAAATCATGGTTAGTTGGTAATGCATATTAATATATTTGGTATTTGGTATTTGAAAGATATTGAACACCCATCGAATTTCCCAGTTATTATTAAACGTCGCTATTTAAATAAATTTAATTGAACAACACATTAACGAGATTCATTCAATCTATACATAATCAACGTAAAAAAAATTATTCACGCAAATTTTAAAAAAAAAACAAGCAAAACAAAAACAAGCAAATTCAGAAGAAAGAAAACCCATAGTGAGAATCTGTTCGAACTTAGAAAGTGTTATTCCACTATAGCAAACTATTGTGCATTGTCACTATACATTAGACACAAAAGACTATTTCAATTTAGTCATTTTACATCAAACTGAAAGTCACGCAAACTGTTATAAAACAGGTATACCGAAGAAGAGAACTGGGAATAATATATTATGTTTTATTCGTGTAAAGGATTCTAATATAAAGCTGTATTGGTATAAACGAATAGAATGTTAGGTTTTGTTGGTATAAACACTGATAATATTAGTTTTGTTGGTATAAACACTGATAATATTAGTTTTGTTGGTATAAACACTGATAATATTACGTTTTGTTCGTATAAACACTGATAATATTACGTTTTGTTGGGATAAACGAATATAATATAATATTATGTTTCGTTTGTTTGTTTGTTTGAGTGACACCACAGGCAACAAAAAAAGACATGGAACATATATGACAACCGCATGGGGAAATACAAAAATCACAAACAGATTGGCTTCATGTTGTCCGTTATCTCTGAGAGTACCAGGGCAACACGAAGCTATGAACGAATATAGTATTAAGTTTTGTTGGTATAAACGAATATAATAGTATATTATGTTTTGTTGGTAGATATGATTATAGTAAAATACAATTCCGTGTCTGTCCACACTATAGTCCAACATCTACCGTAAATAAAGATGGTAATACTTCAACGACGATGGCACATAGAAAGTGGCATCAAACTTAAAGCTGCCTACTGATATTCAGCTATGGAACCATTTCTAAAACACATTAAAATCTCGTAGTGTTAAGTTTGATATGATTCAACCTTATGTTCATTACTGTTATTAACTCTACACTACTGTCCATAACGTTCGGGGGCATTATGCTCAACTAAAGTAAAGAGTATTTTACACTTTATAGAATAAATAGACGCTTGTCGTCCGTAAAGTATTTTCTTCTTGGTTATGTTCAACTTATCAATGGCTTTGAAAGCTGATATTTCTATTGAAAAGAGTTGAAGTTTGCTCGATAGTAGAATTTGTCCATCTCACAACTGTTTTCAATCTGATATGCCTTGTTAATGACCTAATAAATCACACTGAACATTAAGCACATAGTTTAAGTCCCGCATTGACATTTATCAAAAATATTATTACGTAACAAAAATTATGATTTAAACGAATTCCACAAGTGTCAATAGTTGACAGGTATGTTGTTTCAGAAATTAACGGTAAATGCGTGGTCAATTCGCACCCCACCCTCCTCTGGTCCGGGTCTCGGGCACGACCCACCCTAGCGATTAGACACCCACTGTCTCCCGGGGTGAAAATCTTACAAGTCACTACTATAAAGCAACTATCTTTATTCATTTTATTAAATTTATGAATTTATAAACTTTTATACAGCTTAAGATAAAATCTGATAATATTAAAAGAAGTTATCAGCCAAGAGAAACACAATGTCTCACAACTGCATGTATAACCATTCTGTCCATATATTTGTGTTGCTTTTTTGGCTTTTCACACACGTTAAATACACCAAATATACTACATGACATATAAACTCTTAATTCTTCCTTCCATTTACATACTTTTTTTATATTTTATTCTAAAGTGGGACTTTTTAACTAAAGTTCCATTTCCAACCTTTTCTGACTTCTTTTTATCTTTTATTTTGAACTTGTCGTAATGTTATGATTGAACTTAAGTTCCAGTCTCAAAACGTTAACTAAAAACAATAGTACGACAAATCAGCGTGTAGACAAGTTACCGAACATAACTTTATTTTATTCAACGTATTTTTTCTGACAAATGACACTTCTTAAAGTGTTTCAGTGTGAGATACCGAGTTACCCTTTCGACCAATTATTATTTTAATTTAATTAAAGCATATGTTTTTTTTTTATAGATAACGATAACATTTACTTTTTTTTTCAACATAGATATGTTTACGATTCATTACAAGAATCTATTGTTTTGCTTATTTTCTGTCAAGAAGGCGATTTTTTTTATATATGCAGAAATACAAATTAGAATGGTTAAACTCTTGTTTCATTTTTAAACTCGAAAGTCTTCGATAAAAATGGAATTGTAGTTTTATGCTCGAAAATGTCAAGAGTGCAGATGTACCAAATATTTTTTATTTTTTTTTAAATCTATTTTCAATTTGCCTGAAATAATGGGAATGCAAATAACCAATAAATTTTAAAAAAATAAAAAATATTTGGTTAATCTGCCCTCTTGACATTTTCGAGAATAAAACTACAATTCTATTTTTATCGACATAACTCTTTATTGTGACTGATCTCTAATTTTTTAATTTAAAAATGTTTAAAGATCATTTAAAATTATATTCACCTAACTTTTTTTGGAAACTTCGATCTCAATACAGGCCATTACATGATGAACATTATTGTCATGGGGAATAAAAAGTTTTCTGCCCATAAACAGCCTACTCGTCAGCGCAGTCATTTCAACCACTCGTCAGTGTTTTTCCCCTTGAAACATTTAATGGTTTGTTTTCCTTGCTAGCAGGCATCTAATTACTGCAAGGCTGATACAAGTAATTAAAATTAGTTAACGATCGACTGCCCCACAGGTTGCTTTTTTGGTGGTGCCAGGGGACGGTTTATCGGGTGTCTAGCGACTGCTCAGCTCGCCCGGAGTGACGCGTTGACTGACGGGGAAGATGTCCAAAAGCGAGTCGGCTACGGCCCATTACTTGTCGCGATAAGCTCCAGACGCCGGTTTGCGATGTTACGCGTTTCGCAAAAGCCACCGCAGCCAACTGTCACGACTGGGTTTTCGGCACTAATTAAAACTGCGATAACATCTAGTTACAACAGGTGAACGGAATGTTTTGATCTTTGGGGCTCTATCCCAATATAAAATTGACTCGAGACTGGGCTTTTTCACAGAACACCTCTCAATGTTGAGAAGAGGTTACAAGTCGGCGTTAAATAAAAATAGATTTATGAACAAGTTGCCAAGATTTGGGAAAGTTTTTTTAAGCACCAATGTGCCTATTCAAACAGATCGTGAAAGACATTTGTGTGTTTTAATAGATAATCACGTTTTGCATATTCAGCACAAAAAAACAGAGAAAGTATTGCACCGTATACACTTTTAATAAATAAGCTAATACAAGTACTATTTTTATGAAAAAATAAAGGGAGACACGGCCTTGACTCAAAATGTATTCAACTTCCACCTTTCGTTTCCGAGTTCACTTAAATGATGTTTAACAAAGGCAGTTTGTATTCTAATTTTTGAACATCGAGAAGACACAAGAAAACATCTAATGACAGTTCAAAACTAGTTTACAATATATTCGCTACGAGAAGAAGGGGGATTTCTCGAGGCATTATATTATAGTAGACACCCTGAACTGATGTGTATCCTCGAATTGCCTTTTCTTGAGTTCTTAAGGCCGATAGAAACGACAAAAGTTTGGATCGAGCCGTGATTGGTTCTATAATATATCCTTTTTAATTGTGAACAACTGACTCCAGAAGTGTACCATTATAGAATCTTAAAGCTAAGTAACGAAACAGAGCCAATCATGCTGTGTTCTGAATGACGTACAATTTTTCAACCAAACTCTAACTTACATGTGCGTTCAGAAAGCAGTAAGTGTATTATTTTTTTAAATACTAAAAACTTCAAAAGCAAACTAAAAACAAATTTGATTGAATCAATTTTGTTTGAGACGCCTCAGTTAATGACTTACAGATGTAGTACATACACAACTCTATCAGTACAAATTTTGTGTTCACAAAGTAATAGTACAGTGTTGTCAAACAAATGAAGAATTAGTTGGATTGATAAAAGAAAATGTCAAAATGAAATATTATTCATTTGGAAGTTAGTTTGAGTTTAAAAACGCCACATTGTTGGCTGATGTTGAAACGTGCATCAAGTCGGGTCTGTCATAAGATGACAGTAATCAATCGGCTGTTACCTAAGTCATTTTATCTAGAAATAGAAAAACTTACCTTCAGTCCAACAAAAATATCCAAAAGGGAAAGAATTATCAAAATGTCAGTAAAAATATCGAAGTTCTAAGAAAGTTGAATCAGCGAGTCTTCACGTTTAGCCCTGTCTGAGATATACTGATAGAAACTCAGCTTCAACACGCGACTGTCAAGCGCGAGACGGCTTTCGATTGGTCGAGCCTATCTTTATGGGAGGGGTGGATGCTCGATAGCACGTGGGATCATCCCATTCCGTCACACCCCTGGCAAATTGGTATCTTTATATATGACTGGTACGAAGGAATGTTTTTGTTAGCATTGAGGGCAAAGTTTTCTTTCCTAAACACATTCTGGTAAATAAATGGAAAAGTTCACATGAAATATTTTCAACAAAACAAACTCTACTAAGAAACTCTATTTGCTTTTATACGGCCCATGAGTAATATTTGGATGGCATAACTTATGAAAAAATATATATTTGATAAAATAACAGTATATTGTTGTTTATTATGTTACATGCCCAGATAGACAACACAGCTGACTATGAACTGAAATAAAAGCATGTCAAATTTGAACAATGTACGAATCTTGCTTATTGTGGTGGCGACGTTACGCTGAGGTTATTAGGTCATGGGCATATGACCAAGCTCTCAAACAAACTGAAACATACATACAGGCAATTATAATATGTTTCACGTTAAATATATTTTGAATAAATGAAGAGAGAAAAATTTGCTTGCCTCCACCGGGATTCGTGTTAAATATATAGGGTTATGTATTATTATCAAACTTCCATTTCTCATTTTCTGAGTTTTGTTCCGTTTTCAGCCATACGTTGTTTTATTTTAAGTTCAAGGAAATATCGCCCTAAGAGACGAAACACAGAAAGTTATGCGTTGAATACAATTTGCTGATGTTAAACAACGAATTATCGTGAGTAACAAAAACACCTTTTAAAACAGTATAATCAACACATAACCCAATCGACTTCCAATAGAACAGACCAGGCAATAAGTAAACCCATGCATATAGTAGGCTCAATGTTTCCATGTTCTACAGCCATAACAACCACAAGGAACTGTAACTTCTCAGTGGCAATCAGCATTAAATACAAAGCTGAAGAAACACACAGGCGCTACAGTGGCTTCCGTAACACCAGTTTAGCTAGCTAGTCGTCATTATGAGTGAAATACCCGTTGGTAAGTCGTAAATATGCATCATACATACAAAGACACATATATTTAGATGTAAGATTAATTTATTTGAAAGCAACTTGCAATGGTAGCTTTTATCAATCCGTAGAACACTACGGATACTTTAGTAAATATTTAGTTATGGTTTCTACATTAAGGCGATCTTAAAAACATTCATTTTCAATAATTGGCATAAAATTCGAGTCTAGACAGGGTTATGGTATACAAAGTTAACAAATAGTGACTTGCTGGATCTGTTAAGCAAACATATATTCATTCTTCATAAACTTAAATACTAACAGTTGTGCTTACAAATATAGCGCATACGCTATACAAGTAATCTTCTAACAGTATACTATTTCTCTCTGGCGGACTTGTCAGGCGTTATCAGGCAAGGGCGTATTGATATCACTACTACTGTCGACATCATTAAGATTTGACAGGCCGGAGTTGTCGCGGTTCGGGATTTAACGCTCAATGAATGTTTCTCTAAATTTATTGTCACGCGGATCAGTTCGCGAAAAGATAAAGTCATGTTTCATTTCAGATGTCTCGTTTAGATTTATCGTCTCGGTGTTTTTGTAGCATTCATATACAGAGATAACAGACTACAAATTTAGCGAGACAACAGTGAAATTATCTCCGTTGGAACAAAAGAGCCATCCGACAAGAAATAATGGCGTTCAAGTCTGAATGTGTGTTTTCATATTTCAACTCCTATCTGACAAACGCCTTTTAGTGATGGAGAACAGTTCACGATTTTTGCTTTGATAAAGTATGTTTCTTTAGAGCTAATAACCAAAACTAAAACCCATAAAATATATATTTACATATTTGTATTAGATAATATCTCCGATTTAACATTTTTAAAATTGATAATAATTTGGGACAAAAGACAATATTATTTGCTCTCTGTAAAATTCAATACTACGAACGGTTGATTTTGGGGGTTTTTTTCCGGGATGATTTTTATTACCGTTTTTGAATACTTTCTTTCCTAACTATTACTAACAAACGCCCTTTATCCGTCGATGACGCAAATATTTCTTGCAAAATTACAACAAATATCAACCAAAAAAAGAGAGAAAAATGCCACTCTTTGTGCTACAGCGTTTCTCTGATATAGAAACAATTGTTTCGTTACATTATTTTATATACATGATATCCGGAGTACCGTCATGGGATACAGTCAGGTCTTTAAATCACATTCAACTCTCAGTTTATATTCTGTATAATAAAATGTAACATAAGTTATGTCCGTTTTAGTATTATTAATTTATATTTTATTTCATTTTTTGATTTGATTTTATTATATTGTTTATTCAGGTAAGCCTTTACCTGCCACTATTCACAAAGTTTAAGATGACAGAAGTCCTTCTGGGCGGAAACAGTTTTGACAGTGTATATAACGGATAATAATCCACTTCGACACAGACACGCGTGTAGATGGATTTAAATTACATATATTTATAATTCTACCGTCTTACATATGAAATACTAACGACAAAATAACATTGGAATTAATATGAACTGACAAGCCGTATACCCACACGTCCTATTGTTAAACTATGAAAGGATACCTACATATGTAGTTTAATAATATAACTTTGTTTTAAACGGGAATATAGAGAGAGTCTCTAAACAACCCATGTTAACATACGTTCATATACCTTTCTAGCGTCGAATACCCACAAAGTCTCGACCGGGAAAAGAATCTGAATTGATTCTCTGTTTTATAATGCAAATTACTGAATGTGAACGCCGCCAGTCTAATCAAAACGCTGATAAAATATAAATATTAATAAACTGAATAATTTTTTTAAAAATATTTTATGTTTTTCACAATAAAATATAAAGTTCCACATGGAACTTAACTGACAGATATGTACAAAAGGCAAGACTTCCCCCAGTGGAAGTAACACACACATGTCATGTTTTAATACACACTGACTATACAAACTCCGTCACCTTTTATTGGAGCTAAAACAACATTCCTTTTACCGATGAATATTCAAACGAATGCAAATAATTATAATCCGAACCAGTTAAATCAAAACAAAATCTAAACAAACATATAATTGGCAATCGAATAACAAATTTTATTTGTTCTTGTTTGAATTGTACTTAAACGAGGTTAAAGTTAAGTGTACCCTCTACCTGCTTTAGAAGTTTATTAGACATTCGATACGTTGAAAGTATTCGTGTTTTTGAAAGAAAAAATCTTAACTTTATATCGTTAGAAAATTATGTAATTAATAATTAACGTGCGTTTTTGATTTACTGCTGATTCCCCAAATGTTATTCGTTTAATTTTTTTCTCTGAAAATAAACAACAAATTGTATTGGTAGTTTAATGAAAAGTGTTCCGCTGAAAGGAAGATCCTCACTTACTTTAAAATGCCACCGCTTAATCTATCACAGATGTGTGTTTCATAGAACCCCGTGACGTATGAGTATTTAGAAACTCCATAGAATCACGTGCGATGCCTATTATCATATCTCGCGCATGACGTAACGCGATTACGGTGAAAAATCGGAGAGGGAATTTGATTGGTCAAAACGAAAGGTCACGACCTTTTGGTGAAATGTCAATCATAAAAGTGGCATGAGCTGTAAAAATGTCAAAATGTTTATTTGAATCTTTAAATTTATCAAACATCCTCAGTGCGGATTAGTTTCTCCAGACACGACTAAACAGAAACCCAAACTGAACGGGGAATTGTAAATTTGTCATAACGGCTGACAGTTAATCGTAAACAAACATCTTCATATGACATTGTGTCCATCCATCAATGTGAATTAGTTGTGAATCAGATGCAATTTTTCACACAGAGTAATGTCAGTTTTATTTAAAAAATCCACTTATCAATGAGTAGGGCATATAATTTTCCTATGTGGATTAAAATATATTGAAATTCATAATCATTAAAAAATATAGATGAAAAGGAACCCCCCC
>JAQQZZ010078442.1:0-19873 GCA_030265115.1 Mopalia vespertina
CTAATAATAATAATAATCTCTTGTATTAAGTTTCAAGAAAATATTTAGAAATTTATGAGTGTGAAGTTTCTTTTTTGACTGAGTATAGATACGATTGTTCACCGATTAGGCTGACACGTTGTAACCACAAATTACAAATAACAAAAACAATTGCATTGTGGGATTTTTCTTATGTGATAAGGCTGGTCTTATCTGTTTTGCGTTTGGTCTAACATGGAGGTAAAGCCGAAGGAGTAACAGCTCCGCCACTTCAAAGTGTGCAATGATCAATTCTGCCAAACGCCCCACAGTTGGATTCTACACCCTTGAGTGAACATGATTTGCGTTCAACAGCTTAATTCACGCATGCGCTCATATGGTTCCAGGGGAATAATTCTTCACTTAAGAAGTAGAGCCATTAAACCCCCTCCGTGTATGTTTGATTAGGTGTTGAACTCTTAAGCTCTTTTGTCTGAGGGGAGTCTGGCGTCATGCGATAATGCTTTTCATACTAATTAGGCTGCTTTACAAGATGCTTTGCTTAGCTCCAGGGGGTAAACAGTGTATACTTGAACAGTTAATAAACATTAGTAGCAATGAAAGTCAAAGACTTCCCGATGTTAATTATATAGGCCAATTTTCCGTTTTTAAATCATCGACACTCTGTTAGCCTATAAAATATAATAGATCATTCAAAAAAGAAACAATTTTCACATTTGGGGAAATCATTATAATGTGGAAATACGGGTAAACCGACAAAAACTGTAGAACTTCCTCTACAAAATAATATTTTTAAATCATTATAATTTCAAAACTAATCGTCACTTTTATGTGTGCATCTTACGTCCAGATAGTGTGAAAGGCACAGATTACGAAATGTGTAAATGCGCATAAAACATATCTATGCCCTTTGGTGCGTTTGGTTTGTGCAAATAGGGTGTTGCCCTTCCGCTGACTAAACTAAGAATATATATATCAAGCCGCTGTCCCGGCGGAACTGATCATTGTATATCATAGCAATAAAACTGGCAGTCAAATCTATTCAGCTTTCAATAGAACAGCGGGATAGTCTAGCACAGTTACCTGTCCCGATCAGCGAGCTGTTACTCCTTCTGCTTTACCTCCATGGTCTAAGCTTAAACCCGTCATGAATAATTTTGAACAAACTGCTAGACGGCTCATGCAGCTGAATTCAACACTCTTTTCACGCATTCGCACATATTAGTAGTATAGAATGCGTATCTCAGGTCGTATTGATTAGTACATAATAAGGGCTTCAATGTTATTATGTATTAATTGTTTTTGTGCGTTATATGTAATGGGTGATCGACTTGATACCGGACTAATGTCAAGTAAGGTTTTGGGTAACTTCCCGTGATGCTTTGCGAGAAATGGAGTCTCGCGAGAGTTGACGAGATGTGACGAGAGTTTGACATGGGGTGCTGTGAGGTCACAACAATGACAGGAGGAGTGATCTTCCTTAACTACACACCAGACCAATCAGCGAAGACGGAGGTGTGAGATGGACCAATCAGCGATGACCGAGGTGTGAGATGGACCAATCAGCGAAGTCCGAACAGCCGCCGCAGTACGTCATGACGTCGTGGCGTGTTGGCACATGCGCGTGTGCCACGACGTCACGACGTCACGACGTCAAAACGTCATGACGTAATCACTGCGGCGTAACGCCGCCGCCGCAGAACGCCGCCGCAGTGGAACGCTGCAGCGGTACGTCATGACGTTGTGACACGTGACGTCCCGACGTCACAACGTCATGACGTAGTCGCTACGGCGTTACGCCACAGAACGCCGCACGACGCCGCAGTGACGCCACAAAGTGGAACATACATAATAACGCACAAACACAATTACTACATAATAACGTTGAAGCCTTCCTTATAATGTACTAATCCATGCGCGCTGAGTTGCCCTTTCTATACTACTTATGTGTTTGATACCGTAAGTTCAGTCACGATTTACACACTTTGGTGATATGTTTTTGATACCGTAAGTTCAGTCACGATTTACACACTTGGGTGATATATATATTTGATACCGTAAGTTCAGTCACGATTTACACACTTGGGCGATATGTGTTTGATACTTTAAGTTCAGTCACGATTTACACACTTGGGTGATATGTGTTTGATACCTTAAGTTCAGTCACGATTTACACATTTGGGTGATATGTATTTGATAACGTAAGTTCAGTCCCGATTTACACACTTGGGTGATATGTGTTGGATACCTTAAGTTCAGTCACGATTTACACACTTGGGGGATATGTGTTTGATACCGTAAGTTCAGTCACGATTTACACACTTGGGTGATATGTGTTTGCTACCGTAAGTTCAGTCACGATTTACACATTTGGGGGATATGTATTTGATAACGTAAGTTCAGTCACGATATACACACTTGGGTGATATGTGTTTGATACCGTAAGTTCAGTCACGATTTACACACTTGGGTGATATGTGTTTGACACCGCAAGTTCAGTCACGATTTACACAGTTCACTCTCGCATACTTATATATGATCAAAAGAAAAACCAAGAGGAAACCTGCCCTGCCCCCCGCCCCCACACACAAACATACACACACACACAAGAAGAAAACTCGCGATTTCCGGAGTCACCTCGTGTCGACTAGGGTAATCGATCCTGTGAGCGTTACATCAATTGAGGTACAGTAGGCCAACACGCTAACCACGGTATATATGTTTGTAATGTATTTTTGACTAACAAACGTGCGCGTTGACTATTCATTAGCTCACCGTTTAGTATTGTATTTCCACGTATACCGAAATGACAGAGTAAGTAATAGACTGGAGCTTTTGCACCACTCGCTGCCAGACATTTGTACGGAATTGTTTTCGGATGGCTTGGTTGTTGGTTTAATAACTGTAGATATCTCTTAAAGCATCACAGATATCTCTTAAAGCACCACAGATATCGGTTTTCGATGCATTCCATTGTGCGTAGAGATAAGAAATAAATAAAATGTTAAAAGAAATAAGTGGGCTGTATAAGGATACCTCGCAAGAACATCTCTGATTAAAAAAGATCCCAAAACCCTGGAGGACAATTCCGGCAGACAAGAGTTAAATACACCAATCATATGACCAGCAGCTTTCTATTTGCAGTTAGTTTTGTTTGTACATGTTGACAGCATGCTTGGACTTTTAAATGGCATAATCTCTATGTTTGTCGTCATATAATAATCAGCTTTTAATGTCTCACAGGATATCACAGCCATTCCTACTTCAGCCAGTGACACATTTCCAATATAAATACTCTCCATCCTACTCAGTATTTAGAGTTTTTAAATATATTGCTGTGAACTAAAATAAAACACAAAAAACAACAACTAAAAATAACACCCCTCCCCCAACAATGCGCATGCACGTAGGCCATCTGTAATCAATTGCAACTGTTCTTACAAACCAGTCCTCGAATCATATCGAAGCGAAATAATTTAATACATATTAAATCAACGAAATACTTTCTTGTGCAGAGAACCCGCAGTTCACTGAGTGTTCTGAGTGTGGTATACCATGTTTAGTTGGTTTAGTCTCAGCCTAGTTCACTGAGTATTCTGAGTGTGGTATACCATGTTTAGTTGGTTTAGTCTGAGCCTTGTTCACTGAGTATTCTGAGTGTGGTATACTATGTTTAGTTGGTTTAGTCTGAGCCTTGTTCACTGAGTATTCTGAGTGTGGTATACCATGTTTAGTTGGATTAGTTTGCCAAGTTAGTTCACCGTTTTATTTTACTGAGTTTAAGGTACTTGAATTTTTACGAGCTTACTTTGTTTAGTTTACTGAGATTACTATACCTTTGTTACAAGGTAAGAATTCTGAGTGTGTACTCTGTTTGGTTTGATTGGGTTAGTTTGTGATGTATTGTAAGTAGGAAGGATGGACACGAGTGAGGGCAGATTCCATATTGCCAATTTCACACTGTTTACATCGCCATGCTTGATGTACGCGCCCCAACTCAGTGTGTTCTCCATGCACTCGCGTGTACAGTTTTACAATGAGGTATAGAACTTGAACCAAATTCAAACACAGGATATAATATATCTCCTTTTTGAAAAAATATTGTTTCATAGGTATAAATACAGGATTTAAGATTAACTTTAAAGAATAAATATAACAGGTAATAATCTGCGAGTCTTCAGAGATGAATAATAAACAATATAAACACATTTTAAAGTTCAATAATACATGACGTAAGGATATATACTGAACACATTCCACTTTTCCCCGTTGTCTATTAAAAGGGAGGTTTTGGATGGAAGCAATTTGTAATCCTTCTTTAACAAATCTATTCATTCTCTCTATACTAATCCATTGGATCTTGCATAATACAGAGAAACAAAAACGTGTTTTATTCCATTCTGATAAAGAACATCTTTCATCTGTTGTGATGTGAATTGAACACCATTATCCGTTACAAGTTCGCTGAACAATCCTTCACTTTTAACTGTTCCTGTCTGAAACTGGATAACTGTATCCGTTGTTGGGTAAATATTCAGCCCATTTTGAGTAGTAATCAACCAGAACCATTAAATAGCGTAAGTGGACGGGTTGGTTGTTGTAAGGTCCCATAACATCGAAGGTTATCTATTCCCATGGTCCAACAGGAGGTGGAACAGGCGTAATTTATCACTTTCAGCACAAAGGTAACAGTTGGGTATAGCTTGTTTTAATTGAATGTCATACCAAGATGTCTCTCGTGAGCAATGGACATAATACGCGGCTGTAGTGATTTGGATACGACGATACGTTCAACGCGGAGAATGACGTCATCTTGTATGGACAGTTCGTCTTTTACGTCGTAGAATGATATAAGTTGGGACCTAAGTGATTGGCGTTTAGGCCAATGAGTATTCATATAAGTACAAAATAAGAGTCATTTAAACAAGTCTCGGAAATCCCAGAGGGTATATGTGAAGATCATGGAAAGAGGTCTATGGTCAGAACGTAGAATAAATTACCGTCCCCATACGTAAGTTCTCCAGTGTTCTGTAGTCCAAATGCATGCTAGCGCTTCATTTTCTATCACTGAGTAATTGCGTTCAGCACTGGTGAGTGGATGTTACGCAAATGACACAGGTCTTTCAATGTTGTCTTCCCTTTGACATAAAACTGTCCCAAGGCCGTAGTCGCTGGCATCGGCAGTGAGAATAGTTGGTACACTTGGGTCAAAATACGTAAACTCAGGACTATTGTCAATTTCTTGTTTGATTTTATTGAAACAATTCACTTTCTTTACTTCACACGAATGTGTAGCTCTGTTGTATAAGCTACCTTAGAACTAAAGTTACTAATAAATGTGAAGTAATATCCGCACAGTCCTTAAATACTTCGCAATTGTTGTGGGGTGTCAGGTGAAGGTGCAGATAGAATGGCTTGAGAAGAGGCGGACTCGGCTTTATGTCATCACCACTTAACACAACAGCTAGATATGTAACACATAGAGCACTGAAAATAAACATTTCTTGCGTTACATAGTGAGATTTTCACGGTTAAGAATTTCAACACAGCATATAGTGCGTTATTGTGCCTGTGTTGATCAATACCGCGCACCAAAATATCTGTTGCATTTTTTAACAGTGTGTCCATAACATGTTAAAACACGGAACTTGCGGAAGCCAAACCGAAAGGTATTCTAGTATATCTGACCAATCCGTTGGGTGTTGTAAAGGTAGTATGGTCACGACAGTCTGGTGTAAGCCTAATCTGGTGATAAGCTGAAGATACGTCGATTTAACTGAAAATTTGTTAATTTCACAGCTATGTAAGAAGTTCATTGACGTTTAGTAATGGATGAATGTCCAATACAATGTTCTTGTTTAAATCTCGACTATCGACACATTGACGATATTATTGTCTGCTTTTCGAGATACCGCAATTGGGGAAACCCACTCTGAACTTTCAACAGGCTTTATGATGCCCAGATCACACAAACGTTTGAGTTCATCGGTAAGTTGCTGTCGAAATGATAGTGGTATGTTACGTACTTTATGTTGAACTGAAGTGGCATGTTCCTTCAACTTTACTCTACGTGGAGATCTAGTAGAACAACCTAATTCTTCTGATTTGTGGTTGGGAGTTATTGTAGCTGTATACGTTATCCGGACATATTTCCACGTCAACTTGTCAAAATAAATTCAGATCTTGTTTGGTAGCACCAGTAGTAACAACATAGATTTTGTTTTCACAGTTCTTACTTTGAATTTGACAGTGGTTTAAAACAATCCAAATAGAGGAAGAATATTGTTATTGTAAGTTCGAGGTTTAACATCCGTGGAATTTAGTTTGATGTGTTAAAAGATATATTTGTATATGGCTGGCGTTATAATGGTGTAATTTGATCCTGTGTCAACAAGCATTTTAACTGGTACATTGTGAATTTGCATTTCACAGTATATTAATGATGTAACAGTAAATACGTAATCAAAATGACCATCAAAGTCAGTCTCACCTGTAACCTGGTTTACTTTACGTTCAGTCGATCGACACACGTGATCAAAATGACATTTCTTGTGACACAATTGGCATGTAACATCTTTTGTCTTACAATTTGAATCGTTGGCATAGTGATGTGGTGAACAACAGCGAAAACTATGTTTTTGTGACGACTTTTTCTTTGGGGCATTGTGAGTTGCGTTCTTATGAAAAGTGGGCGGTGTATGTTGACGTTCTTTATTACGTACAGAATTTACTGTGTGCAAAGATGCAGTAGCATCCCGAATTGATTGAGACTCTTTAATAGCAGTTTCTATGCGCCATGCAATGTCAATGACAGTTTTTGAGGTATGTCACCTTCCAACAATAAGCGCTTTTTTATACGAGGAAGATTTGTTCTGCGGATCAATTGGTCCCTAATCGTTTCACCTTGTAAAGAACCAAAATGGCATGTTATGACTAGTCCACGCAAAGCCACTAAGAATTCATCCACAATTTCATTTTGTAGCTGTTGACGATAACTAAATCGAACTCTTTCCGCAACGACATTAACTGCGGGATGAAAGTGTTTTTCTAGTGTATGTATACATATTTGATAAGCATCGTCAGTAGCTGTCTCAGAAAGTGGGGTAAGCGTTTTGTATATGCGTTGACCCTCAGCACCTAAACAGTTTAATAATATGAGCTGCAGGATATGAACTAGCGTCAATAGCGGTGTGATAGTTAATGTCTCTCTTATCACGCCATGGCGTCCCTGGTGTAGTTAGAAATGGCATAGGGGGTAGAATCTGATTCATTGTACAAAGTGTTTGCAAATGTAACTTACAGATGGAAATTTCCAAAATATTCACGATGGCAGGTTCAACGAATCTTCGTCGACATTGTTGCATTTTAGGTAGGAAGGATGGACTCGAGTGAAGGCAGATTCTACATAGATATAACTTGTATTCAACATCACACTGCCTTTATCGCCGTGATTGATGTACGCGCCCCAATACAATTTCCGAACACAGGATATAAGTTAAGTTAAGTTAGTGTCCATGATTTGCTAGCGAAGTTTACCTAGTAGGCCTACTGTGAGTAGTTGACTGAGGGTTACAAGGGTTAACTTACTGGGTTGAATTTGCTGATTGCACGCAGTTAACGGAGTGTAGTTTATAGGCTTAACTGAGATTAAGGTCTTGCTGGACCCCTTGGTCGATTTTCAGAACACCTGTTGTATTTAGTCTATTTTGCAGATGAGTATAAATCTGTACCATATATATGGTGAAAATCCAATTATTATTTCAAAAATTATTGGAAAATGAGTAAATGTCAACAGAAAAAAGTAGACTGCATTTTTCATGGTTTATTTATTGAAGTGCAATAACGATAAGACTCAATAAATTAGTTGACCTAGTAGAATAGTCCTTGAACTAGTAAACGGTGCCTCGTTTTTTTTTTAAATTTTGATTAGATCGATCACAGTGGATTTTTTTTGTCTGACCAACCTTAAAAAAATCTTATAAAAATGTAAAATACTACTTTCAGAAAACATTAAAAAAAAAATCATGGACGAACTTCTAAAAAAACTATATCGCACTGTGCTCTTTATAATGGTACAAATTTGAAGTTTCTAACATTAATAGTTTTCTAGAAATATGCCATGGAAAATGTAGGGTCTTCTTAAAACTGAAGAGCCAGAAATAGGCAATTAAAATTTTGCCACTTGGATATGATCAAGGGAACACTAAATTATAGGCTCAAATTTACCTGTTTGTAATTAGAATTTCGAATTATTTTTTTCACCAACATATTGTTCGAATACCTTACTTTGTATCCAAGCGATACAAAAAATTTGTTCATTTTGCGCCCAAGGGGACCAGCAAGACCTTAAGGGTTTACGGAGTTTTGTTAACTAAACGTCACTTAACCGTTTAGCTGTCTGGTTAAATGAACTAAGTTTAGTTTACAGAGTTTGATTAACTGAGAATAGTTTATAGTGTTGACAGAGTATTGTTTTATAGGCTTTTACTGGCCGCTATTAGTTGACAGGGTTTACTTAATGTAATTGCCGGGTAACTGCAACGGAGTGTATGTAGTTTACTAAATGCAATTTGACCGTTTGGTTTACACGGTTTAGTTGATTGAGCTAAGTTTAGTTTACGGAGTTTAGTTTACTTATTGGACCTTTGCCCAGCAGAAATAAAATAGTATTTTTGGAAATATTACAAAGGCATTCATGGAGTAAATATGGTCCCAAATCCGCCAACCGAGTATTACATTGATGAAACCCGAGTAGAAGTTTTCGTTTATTCTATTAAGGAATATAGGAAACGTACCACCGGGGCGTTATAAATTTGACCTCTCCTGTACGCTCCCAGCTCTTCTGTGTATTCGATATGGCTATTTAAAGCAATGGGCAATGACTTATTTCCCTTAAAATGACATTCCACCCAGAGGCCTTTACTTGGACTCATCCAAATCGATGATTTTCGCGGTTTGTAGCACATAGCACGACATGTAAGAACTATGAACACTTACAACGGCCAACGTCAGTGAAGAAACGAGCAGGAATCCTTACATGGGAAGACAATAGAAAAGCTTAGAAACTGCTTTGTTATTGCGATATAGTTCAACAGGTATAAGGTATGAACATTTATTTAGTTGTTCACTTGCATCTAAGAGTTGAACCATTGGAAACGGTACGAATTCTTTTTGGAAGTCACAAATCTAAAATCTCTGGGAAAGATTGACATTATACCTTCTTGTGTAAGATTAGTAAATCATAGAACTCTTAACGATACGGCTATTTTAATATCAATCGCTGAATACACGCAGAACTTCTCAAGCCTATCTGTATACATTGATTTAAAAGACAGGAATTTGTATGGATAGAGATAAGATGATATGGGAAGATATAAGATAAAGTTAAAGCGGGGGACTGCCATTACTTTTTCTGACTGTTCGCTGAAAAAGACGTTTCCCACTTAATTCCCGTGCTACTGTATCTGGAGGCACAAACACAATATTTTTTGTAATTTATATATCTAGAGGATCAACAGCGTTGCTTCAGCTGCCTGTATGTAACGGTTTGAAACAATAGGCAGTTCAAGCAATCGGTAGTATATATAAACGCCATGGCGGCGTATCGTAAAGGTAAAACGGAAAATGCATCCAGCACATGGTCAAACAAGGGAAAGCTTATCAAAATAAATAAATAAACAATTTAAAAGCTTCCAGAATGAATTTTTGGGCAATGTGAACAAACTCAAAACTTCCGACACAAGGGCTTATTGGTTACTGCATGCTTAACAAAGCATCGAAAGAACGTAAAACACTGGTAGATAATATATCGATTGAGATATTTCATGCTCACTTTAAACAATTAGGTAATACAGAACTGAGGGATTGTGATTTCCAAGAAATAGACATATCTAATATCACCCAGTATAATACCTTACGAACCTATGTCTGAGGAAGAAGTTTAAACAGCAATCAATTCTTTTAAAGACGATAAGTCGGCCGGAAATGATTTAATTGTTAATGAACTATTTAAGAATGCCTGCCATCTGATATTATCTCCTGTTACAGTTTTGTTCAATTTAATTCTGAATTCTCAATTTGTCCCAAATGTTTGGACAGAAGGAACAATAATACCCATTTGCAAAGTGAAAGGAGACCCTTCGGAGCCAGATAATTACAGAGGAGTAACTCGTTATTCATAAGTGTTTTAAATGGGCGCCTTAACAAATACTTACAATTTTAAGGGGTACTTGGTGATTAACATATGTAGGATCTCTCTCAAATGTTTGATAGACGTACTTCCATAAAAATAAGAGAACATTTTGTTCTTTTGTTGATTATAAAAAGGCTTTAGATTCCGTCAAACGGATGCCACTATATGGAGTAAACTTGTAGAATACAACGTTGACGGAACATATCTACTGGTTATAATGAGCATGTATAATATTATCAAATCATGTGTTAGAGCATGTATAATATTATCAAATCATGTGTTAGAGTATTTTCCAAAGTACCAAACTACTTCCAATGCAATATGGGAGTCTGACTAGGCGAGAACCTTTCATATATTCTCTTTCCCCGCTTTCTGACCAATATGTCAAACAATGACACTGGCCTATGATGATTTACGTGAGATTCTAGACTCTATAGTGCATGAAATAGCTGACAACGAAGACATTGTAATGTTTCTTAAGCTGTATACCCTTCTGTATGATGATGATACAGTGATTTTAGCAGAATCTGCAACCGATCTTCAAACAGACCTAAGTTTTTTGTACATTTACTGCAAAACGCGTCTAAAGCCAAAGTCACTGTTTTTTCTCGGGGTAAAATCCTAAATATACCTGTCCTGACTTTTAACATTATCATTCTTGACGTTGTCGATTCATTTTCTTATGGAGGTGTAATTTTCAATTATAATGGCAAATTTAACAAAGCGTTTAAACATCTCAAGGACCAGGCAAACAAAGCCATTTTATTCTGTATTACACAAATCTAGGAAACTATATATCTCAGGCTCATTTGTGTCGATGCTCTAGTTCGTCCTATATTAATATACGGTACAGAACTTAGGAAGTCATGAAAAATAATCGATTGCTGAGTTCTTTTATTTGAAATATTGTAAAAAATTGCTAAATGTAAGTAGTTCTACTATAAATAATAAAGTATATGGCGAACTTCAAGTTTATATAGTCTTATGTTTATATTACATAAGAAGGACATTTTCATTCACCGTGGCTTTTACACGTAAAGAATATTCTTAAGGAAAGTGGACTATCACATGACAGGGTTAACCATCGGCTAAATGACTAATAATAAACAAACGGAGTCTACCACCGTGCATGACTTGGACTCAGTGACTTTAACTAGTCATGCTTCGAACCGTCTAGTGTCAACAACCTTGTTTCGCTAGCAAAAAACGAATCACGCATATGCAAGTTTTTAGTAAAAATATAGTTCTTCTTAGAGGGACAGTCGGAAAGATAAATATTATGGCAATCTACTTAGGAGACATGTAAGAAATCTTAATCTTATAAGGTAGCAAAAACTGATATCTTTTTAATGCATACAACATTGATGAATTATGGTGTTATTACGTTCAGGCGTAGGAATATCGATCGGAGTAGACAGTCCCATTCTGACATTTGCGAGATTACAGCTGATCGGGGAATTTGACATAGGTTTTGATTGTATAGTTGACATAAATAAAGAAAAGAATATTACACAGGTCAGTTTAAATAACATAGATATTGATCTTGTGATAGAATAACCCACTCGACGCTTCATGTCTCGTGGGTTATCTCTTTCAACCGTTCACTCGAGCAATATTTATAGTATTCAAACTTCACTGTGTTATATCTTCTATATAGCTTCAGAGGCATGTATTCAATTTCTGGGTAATGTGAGAACGGCTGCTTTCTGCACATTGCTCTTGCTTGTGGAGTGCTTTCTGGCTAAAGGCGTCACTTGATCGGCTACTTACATGTTCTCCAGTGGCAGGAGAAAGAAGCTGATCGAGATTTATTACACCTTACGTGACAATTTTTTGAAAGCTTATCGGCGTCACAGAAGAACCAAGAATAACTCTGAAAGGACAGTTCGTACTACTAGATTACCATAAAAGCTCAGTCCGTACGACCAGATTACCATGAAAGCACAGTCCGTACGATCAGATTACAATGACAGTACAGTCCGTACGACCAGATTACCATGAAAGCGCAATCCGTACGACCAGATTACCATGAAAGCACAGTCCGTACGACTAGATTACCATGAAAGCACAGTCCGTACGATCAGATTACCATGGAAGCACAGTCCGTACGACCAGATTACCATGGAAACACAGTCCGTACGACCAGACTAACCATGGAAGCAGTCCGTACGATCAGGTTACCATGGAAGCACAGTCCGTACGACCAGATTACCCTGGAAACACAGTCCGTACGACCAGATTAACATAAATCACAGTCCAAGCGACCAGATTATCATGGAAGCACAGTCCGAACGACTAGATTACCATGAAAGCACAGTCCGTACGATCAGATTACCATGGAAGCGCAGTCCGTACGACCAGATTACCATGGAAACAGTCCGTACGACTAGATTACCATGAAAACACAGTCCGTACGATCAGATTACCATGGAAGCACAGACCGTACGACCAGATTACCATGGAAGCACAGTCCGAACGATCAGATTTCCCTGAAAGCACAGTCAGTACGACCAGATTACCATAAAAGTACAGTCCGTATGACCAGATTACCATGGAAGCGCAGTCCGTACGACCAGATTACCATGGAAGCACAGTCCGTACGACCAGATTAGCATGAACGCACAGTCAGTACGACCAGATTACCATGAAAGCGCATTCCGTACGACCAGATTATCATGGAAGCACAGTCCGTACGACCAGATTAGCATGAAAGCAAAGTCAGTACGACCAAATTACCATGAAATCACAGTCCGTAAGGCCAGCTTACCATGGAAGCACAGTCCGTACGACCAGATTAGCATGAAAGCACAGTCAGTACGACCAAATTACCATGAAAGCACAGTCAGTACGACCAGATTACCATGAAAGCACAGTCTGTACGACCAGATTACCATGGAAGCACAGTCCGTACGACCAGATTACCATGAAAGCACAGACCGTACGACCGGATAACTATAAAAGTACAGTCCGTACGATCAGATTACAATGAAAGTACAGTCCGTATGACCAGATTACCATGGAAGCGCAATCCGTACGACGAGATTACCATGAAAGCACAGTCCGTACGACTAGATAACCATGAAAGCACAGTCCGTACGATCAGATTACCATGTAAGCACAGTCCGTACGACCAGATTACCATGGAAGCACAGTCCGTGCGATCAGATTACCCTGAAAGCACAGTTAGTACGACCAGATTACCATAAAAGCTCAGCCCGTACGACCAGATTACCATGAAAGCACAGTCCGTACGACCAGATTACAATTAAAGTACAGTCCGTACAACCAGCTTACCATGAAAGCACAGTCCGTGCGATCAGATTACCATGGAAGCACAGTCCGTACGACCAGATTACCATGGAAACACAGTCCGTACGACTAGATTACCATGCAAACACAATCCGTACGATCAGATTACCATGGAAGACAGTCCGAACGACCAGACTAACCATGGAAGCAGTCTGTACGATCAGGTTACCATGGAAGCACAGTCCGTACGACCAGATTACCATGGAAACACAGTCCGTACGACCAGATTAACATAAAGCACAGTCCAAGCGACCAGATTACCATGAAAGCACAGTCCGTACGACCACATTACCACGGAAGCACAGTCCGTACGACCAGATTACCATGAAATCACAGTTCGTACGACCAGACTACTATGAAAGTACAGTCCGTACGACCAGATTTCTATGAAAATACAGTCCGTACGACCAGATTACCATGAAAATACAGTCCGTAGGACTAGATTACCATGAAATCACAGTCCGAACGATCAGATTACCATGGAAGCACAGTCCGTACGACTAGATTAGCATGAAAGCACAGTCAGTACGACCAAATTACCATGAAAGCACAGTCAGTACGACCAGATTACCATTAAAGCACAGTCTGTACGACCAGATTACCATGGAAGCACAGTCCGTACGACCAGATTACCATGAAAGTACAGTCCGTACGACCGGATAACTATAAAAGTACAGTCCGTACGATCAGATTACAATGAAATTACAGTCCGTATGACCAGATTACCATGGAAGCACAGTCCGTACGACCAGATTATCATGAAAGCACAGTCCGTACGACCAGATTACCATGGAAATACAGTCCGTACGACCAGATTATAATGAAAGCACAGTCCGTACGACCAGATTACCATGAAAGTACAGTCCGTACGACAAGATTACCATGAAAGCACAGTCCGTACGGCCAGATTACCATGAAAGTACAGTCCGTAAGACCATATTACCATTTAGAAGGGTACATTTAAGTTAAACTTTATTAAGTGTGCACAAGGTGAGGTATGGAGGCATCATTTCGGTGGTTTGCCCAAACCAGAACTCTTATCGGACTAGATATTCATTTACTCATTCTCAAGGGTCATGTCTAATATTGAACGATTGTAAACAATCTGTAAGAGAGAATCAAATAGAATACATTTTGCTCCTCAATTTCAATAACCTGAATTACCTTAAATGCATCAATAGTATGGCTATTATAAATTCCTTATATCATACAACTGATGATGGGTACAGTAGAAACCACAACAACTATTAATTCTTGAAAAAAAAAGTTGTGACGGTTAAACCCGAATAATTGTCCATTATTGAAAATTAATCGAACAGGCAAGATATTTCAGCATCTTGAGCGATAGTCCTTTGCAATAATTATGTGGCGCCTTAAACAGAAAGAACAAGTGCCACCAAAGCAAATGTCTGTTCTGAAAGGGAAGGCAGTTAGTTCATCAGTTGTTGAAAGAGTATCGTAGTACTTGACCACAAATTCTACATTCATGTTCACCATATTATCTTTTTGACAGTATACACATAATAATTGGACATTAATGGGATTACAACAGCAGGCTAGGTTCCCCACTGTGTAGTTGTGGAGTTCCAGAGAAGAATATTGTAAAAGTGTATTACTTTGAAATATCCGACTACACAATAAAGCTTTAAATAGCAACAATCTTTAAATGTTTATTGGTCTTTTATGCTCCAAAAAGGCTTTAAAAATGGTTTTACTCAAAGTCAACACAGTGGCCCAGCAACACATCAATAAAGACAATCAACGGAAGCCTGTCTTTCGGCAATTATTTTCAGTATTACTCTTAATAAAAATTGATTTTTTAAAAATATTTTGTTGACAATGCTTAGTAATGTGTGACATCAGAGTGTTGGCCACTGAATGGAAACATTGAGTGAATCAATACCTACCTTCAACAATTTAAACAAAGATTACACAACGTTAGTTTTTTTACAAGTGTACTGTTGGATCATGTTATCATAGAAGTGCGTCGAATATAGATTACGAGGGAAGTACTTAGGTCTTCTGTGAACACAGGGTACAATGGTAGCAGATAAAAATAGTAGTACTTACTATGAACACACGGTAAAATGGGGATAGAATAAGAATAATAGGCCCCTACTTACTGTGAACACACGATACACTGAGGATACAATAATAGTAGTACTAACTGTGAACACACGGTACACTGAGGATATATTAAAAGAGAAGTATAATTACTGCGAACACACGGTCCACTGAGGATAGATTAAAAGAGTAGTACTTACTGCAAACATACGGTACACTGAGTATAGATTAAAAGAGTAGTACTAGCTGTGAACACAGGGTACACTGAGGATAGATTAAAAGAGAAGTACTAACTGTGAACACTCGGTACAATGAAGATATATTAAAAGAGTAGTACTAACTGTGAACACATGGTACTATGAGGATATATTAAAAGAGCAGTACTAACTGTGAACACACGGTACACTGAGAATAGATTAAAAGAGTAGTATTAATTGTGAACACTCAATACAATGAAGATAGATTAAAAGAGTAGTATTAACTGTGAACACACGGTACTATGAGAATATATTAAAAGAGCAGTACTAACTGTGAACACACGGTACACTGAGAATAGATTAAAACAGTAGTACTAACTGTGACCACTCGGTACAATGAGGATAGATTAAAAGAGTAGTACTAACTGTGAACACATGGTACAATGAGGATAGATTAAAAGAGCAGTACTAACTGTGAACACAGGGTATACTGCGAATAGATTAAAAGAGTAGTACTAACTGTGAACACTCGGTACAATGAAGATAGATTAAAAGAGTAGTACTAACTGTGAACACACGGTACTATGAGGATATATTAAAAGAGTAGTACTAACTGTGAACACACGATGCAATGAGGATATATTAAAAGAGTAGTACTAACTGTGGCCACTCGGTACAATGAGGATAGATTAAAAGAGTAGTACTAACTGTGAACACAAGGTACAATGAGGATAGATTAAAAGAGTAGTACTAACTGTGAACACAGGGTACAATGAAGATAGATTAAAAGAGTAGTACTAACTGTGAACAAACGATGCAATGAGGATAGATTAACAGTGTAGTACTAACTGTGACCACTCGGTACAAAGAGGATAGCATAATAGTAGTACTAACTGTTTACACTCGGTACAATGAGGATAGATTAAAAGAGCAATACTAACTGTGAACACTCGGTACACTGAAGATAGATTAAAAGAGTAGTACTAATTGTGGACATTCGGTACACTGAGGATAGATTAAAAGAGTAGCACTAACTGTGAACACATGGTACAACGAGGATAGGTTAAAAGAGTAGTACTAACTGTGATCACACGATACAATGACGATAGATTAAAAGAGTAGTACTAACTGTGACCACTCGGTACAATGAGGATAGAATAATAGTAGTACTAACTGCGAAAACACGGTACACTGAGGATAGATTAAAAGAGTGGTACTATCTGTGAACACACGGTACAATGAGGATAGAATAAGAGCAGTACTAACTGTGAAAACTCGGTACAATCGATATAGATTAAAAGAGTAGTACTAATTGTGAACACACGGTACAATGAGGATAGAATAAAAGAGTAGTACTAACTGTGAACACACGTTACAGTGAGGATAGATTAAAAGAGTAGTACTAACTGTGAACACTCGGTCCAACGAGGATAGAATAATAGTAGTACTAACTGTGAACACAGGGTACAATGAAGATAGATTTAAAGAGTAGTACTTACTGCGAACACAGGTACAACGAGGATAGAATGAGAGTAGTACTAACTGCGAAAACACGGTACACTGAGGATAGATTAAAAGAGTAGTACTAACTGTGAACACTCGGTACAATGAGGATAGAATAAGAATAGTACTAACTGTGATAACACGGTATAATGAAGGTAGATTAAAAGACTAATATTAACTGTGAACACACGATACAATGAGGATAGATTAAAAGAGTAGTACTAACTGTAAACCCATGGTACACTGCTGATAGATAAAAAGAGTAGTACTAATTGTAAACACACGGTACACAGCGGATAGAATAAAAGAGTAGTACTAACTGTGAACACACGGTACACTGAGGATAGATTTAGAGAGTAGTACTAAATGTGAACACACGATACAATGAGGATAGATTAAAAGAGTAGTACTAACTGGGAGCACTCGGTACAATGAGGATAGACTAATTGTAGTACTAAGTGTGAACACAGGGTACAATGAAGATAGATTAAAAGAGAAGTACTAACTGTGAACACTCGGTACACTGAGGATAGATTAAAAAGTAGTACTAACTGTGAACACTCGGTACAATGAGGATAGATTAAAAGAGTAGTGATAACTGTGAATACACGGTAGAATGAAGATAGATTAAAAGAGTAGTACTAACTGTGAACATATGGTACAGTGATGATAATTAAAAGAGTAGTACTAACTGCTAACACACGATACAATGAGGAAAGATTAGAAGAGTAGTACTAACTGTGAAAACTAGGTACACTGAGGATAGATTAAAACGGTAGTACTAACTGTGACCACTCGGTACAATGAGGATAGAATAATAGTAGTACTAACTGTGAACACAGGGTACAATGGAGATAGATTAAAAGAGTGGTACTATCTGTGAACACTCGGTACAATGAGGATAGAATAAGAGCAGTACTAACTGTGAAAACATGGTACAATGAAGATAGATTAAAAGAGTATTGCTAATTGTGAACATACGGTACAATGAGGATAGAATAAAAGAGTAGTACTAACTGTGAACACACGTTACAGTGACGATAGATTAAAAGAGTAGTACTAACTGTGAACACGATACAATGATGATATATTAAAAGAGTAGTACTAACTGTGAGCACTCGGTACAATGAGGATAGACTAATTGTAGTACTAAGTGTGTACACACGGTACAATGAAGATAGTTTAAAAGAGAAGTACTAACTGTGACCACTCGGTACACTGTGGATAGACTAAAAGAGTAATACTAACTGTGAACACACGATATAATGAGGATAGAGTAAAAGAGTAGTCCTAACTGTGAACACATGGTACACTGATGATAGATTAAAAGAGTAGTACTAATTGTGAATACACGGTACACAGCGGATAGAATAAAAGAGAAGTACTAACTGTGAACACACGGTACACTGAGGATAGATTTAAAGAGTAGTACTAAATATGAACAAACGATACAAAGAGGATAGATTAAAAGAGTAGTACTAACTGTGAACACATGGTACACTGGTGATAGTTTAAAAGAGTATTACTAACTGCTAACACACGATACAATGAGGATAGATAAAAAGAGTAGTACTAACTGTGAACACACGGTACATTGAGGATAGATTAAAAGAGTAGTACTAACTGTGAAAACTCGGTACACTGAGGATAGATTAAAAGAGTAGTAATAACTGCGAACACTCGGTACAATGAGGATAGAATAAGAGTAGTATTATCTGCGAAAACACGGTAAGAATATTACTAACTGTGACCACTCGGTACAATGAGGATAGAATAATAGTAATACTAACTGTGAACACAGGGTACAATGAAGATAGATTAAAAGTGTGGTACTAACTGTGTACACTCGGTACAATGAGGATAGAATAAGTGCTAACTGAGAAAACACGGTACACTGAGGATAGATTAACAGAGTAGTACTATTAAACTGTGAACTCTCGATCAAATGAGGATAGAATAAGAGTAGTACTAACTGTGAAAACACGGTATAATGAAGATAAATTAAAAGAGAAATCCTAACTCGGTACAATGAGGATAGAATAATAGTAGTAATTACTGTGAACACAGGTAACAACGAGGATAGAGTAAAAGAGTAGTACTAATTGTGAACACTCGGTACACTGATGATAGATTAAAAGAGTAGTACTAACTATGACCATTCGGTACACTGAGGATAGATTAAAAGAGTAGTACTAACTGTGAATACACCGTACAATGAAGATAGATTAAAAGTGTAGTACAAACTGTGAACACACGGTACAGTGAGGATAGATTAAAAGAGTAGTAATAACTGTGAACACACGATACAATGAGGATAGATTAAAAAGGTAGTACAAACTGTGAACACTCGGTACAATGAGGATAGATTAAAAGAGTAGTACTAACTGTGAACACATGGTACATTGAGGATGGATTAAAAGAGTAGTACTAACTGTGAATACACGGTACAATGAGGATAGATTAAAAGAGTAGTACTAACTGTGGACACATGGTACAATGAGGATAGATAAAAAGAGTAGTACTTACTGTGAACACACGGTACATTGAAGATAGATTAAAAGAGTAGTACTAACTGTGAACACACGGTACAATGAGAATAGATTAAAAGACTAGTACTAACTGTGAACAC
>JAQQZZ010078453.1:0-19866 GCA_030265115.1 Mopalia vespertina
TTTATATATTAAATGGTGAGCCGACAAATAAATATTACTGAAAAAGACTTCCAGAAACTGGTGTTCTGTCAGTTGTACGTTTATGGCCAGCTACTTATAAATACTTTACAGACTGAAGCAACCCGAAAAAAAAAAAGTAAATAATTCAACATATGAATTGTACTGTTAATCTTTGTGTTTGAGGAAAGAAACATCTCTACCATAATTTGTTTAGTTAATGTCAACAACATGGTTTAGATCTTTGGCAAAAAACAGACATGTGTATTATTGTCTGTACTCTTCACTTACTGTCGATTTGAAAGAAATTTGATTTAATGGTTAACACACAAATCATAGCATCAAGAAGACAAACCATCTTCATCTTGATACATTTGGGTTAATAATATTTGAATACTAGGGGGAAGAGGGGAAGAAAAAACACTCGCTAAACATAAAATTAAATCTCAAATATGTAATCAACTGAATATTTCTTTGAAGGGATTTGAAAACAATACTTTGCACTAGAGGAACATTATTTTCCCACTGGAACTAAACAATTCAGGTATTTTTAATGCTTTTCAATAAAACAAAACTCTTTATTTGAAAGTACTTCTCATTCAGTAAGAAATCTGTATTAGGACTAGTATGAATAGGACTTTTATTAGTGGGTGGGAAAGAGATCAAGGATCAGTTACACGGAAACGGAACGATCGTTTCCGTGAAATCTATACACGGAAACGGAACGATCGATTCCGTGAAATCTATATGCTTGTAACAGGTGGAAGCTACATACCAAGTTTGAAGTTAATCTGTGAATTTATTCTTTTCTTAGTGTTTCACAACACATACAGGCAGGACTATTCTAAAATTATGCCATCCATAACGGCCATTTTGTTTAACGGAATTTGGTGAAATTCAATCCCATCCGTTGTCTTAACAGGAGGAAGCTACATACCAAGTTTGAAGTTAATTGCTAATTTGTTTTCAAGATAGCGTGTTTACAAACATTTGTGATGGACAGACAGATGGACGGACGGAAGCTAAGTAGCATTTCTAAGTCCCTCCACTACTATAGTAGTGGTGGACAAAAATGAGAAAATGTCTTACTTGAAATGTTTGTTGATTTTGTTGAATTCCCAGAAGCAGACACAGCCATCATACCCGGTGGAGATTAAATAACATTTATCTTTCATAACCAATGGACAAGACTGCATACAAAATGAGATAATACATTTAATGTAAACAAAAAAAGAAAATACACAAAAGTATACTGTTGACCAAAGACTAGAATTGCATGGTGTGTCTTCAGTGTTGTTTAAGCAGAGATTTGTTAACTAAATGTAGTTGAATGATGAAATTCAGTGGCTCCATCCTGATCTTAGCTTACATAACATGTAATACATTGATATTGTGTTAAGAATTCTACCGCTAGTCAGCAGTACAAAATGTGACCCTTTCCGTGGCTTTTGGCTTTTCCCAAGGATGGTTATATTAACAACACGTATATTTAGAAAGAGGAGGACTTCATGATTCTAAATATAATGGTATGGTAGGATTCACCTATAATAGCATCAATGAGCAAAACCTAGAGCAGAAGTGAGCACAGCTATACTAACTTGAGATATACTTATTAATAAAATAAAACAAGCTGAGTAGCTAGTAGGTCCACCACTATGGCAAGCTACGTTTTATAACTTCTACATGTCGAATTACTTTTGTTCAACATATGTGAAATTCTTTTTCACATATTAAAAAAAAAATACACAAACCTAAATATGTGGAAAAGAATTTCACTTATATGTAAAATAAACTTTTATTTTTCATATGTACAAAAGGGTTCCACTTATCAAAAATACTGAGATTTGTTTGTTTGATTGTGGTTTTACGTCATACTAAAAAATATTAAGAAATGATTTCTCCCTGCTGCAAGGGACAACAACAACAAAGCAAAGTGCAGACTGCCAAAAGTCTTATAGCTACTAACACTCGCATATATTTACAGCCAACAACGGTAGAAACGCAAAACCATATATTCTATAATGAAAAATGCCAATTAAATAAAGAGTGAATATTATATCAGGCAACGGGTTCATTCTTATTCACTACTTTTATTGTAGTCTATATCAGTTTATTTTCCCGACGAATCAGCCGTAGTCAGTCCCAATTGTAGGCCTCTAAAACAAATGTAGCTTCCTTGATTTATTCTTCGCCAGAAAATAACAAATGCTTTGCGGAATGCAGAGGGTGGATGTGCTTGTGATCAGATTGTACTTTTGGAGCAAATTAATTGCAGCTAAATAGAGGCTGTGAGGGAAAAGATTGATGTCTTGGATGCTTTTATTTCACATATCTACAAACGAGTTCCACTCACTTTTTTATTTTACATAAGTGAAAAAGATTTCCACATATGTAAAATAAACTTTTATTTTACATGTCCAATTCTTTTTCACTTATGTTGAATTCTTTTTCACATATGTTAAAATCTTTTCAGCATATGTAAAATAAATAGTTATTTCACATATGTGAAAATCTTTTTTACTTATGTGTAAATCTTTTGGTATGTAAAATGAAGTCATTTATTTTACATATGTGAAAAAGAATTTCACATATGTGGAAAAGAATTTTACATATGTGAAAAAGAATTCAACATATGTATAATAAGGATAGAAGTGATAAAACGGCTTGCCATACACCACTTTATAAAGGCTTTTTTTTAAAAATATGCTCATAATCCCAGTCAAATCACCCTCTCCTATTTTTGTTTAAGAACCCTCTTTTTGCTTCAAAGAGCCAGAGAAGTAAAAGTTATGATGTATATCACCAGTTTGGAGCAATATGCAAAAATGTCAGCCATTATTTTTGTGAAACCTAGTGAAATACAGCCACATCTATGGTATTAACAGAAAAAGTGAAGTTTGAAGTTAATAACTGAATTTGAGTTATGGCCATTTTGGATTGCTGAATTACATGAAATGCAATCCCATCTGTTTCTTACCTAGAGACAGCCATTTTCCAAGTTTGAAATAAACCCGTGAATTTGTTCTCAAGCCTTGTTACAGACTGATCATGTTCACAATATACATGTATACAGATATGAATATGGCAAAATGATGCAATGGCGGTCATTTTGTTTTACGGAATTTGGAAAAATGAAATACCATTCTTTGCCTTAATAAGGGGAAGCTTCTGTAAAAGTTACAAGTTATTCAGTGAATTTGTTCTCAAAATCCTTACAATCACCATTTTACATGAATTTAATCGATATGAATAGTAATTGTAAATCACTTTTGTAAAAATTATTTGACAAAGTTTTGAAACCTACATGTATCTCAGGCTTGAGGATTTCAGTAGTTGTGGAAAACTATTTTTGCTTTACGAGGATTTTAAGTCTGGCAAACGTTTTTTCGGTTACCAGGCTAGAAGCTCCTAGGAACCGTTATGTAAAAAACAACTTGTAATCTGCTTGTACATGTCATATCATCAGATTTCATTTATTATGAGCTTACATGTAAACTTTAATTCGATGCAATAACTATGTGTGTGTTTGAGGGGGGATTTGAACTTTCTGAAGGTATTCATGCCATCGATGTATTTAAATAGGAGGCTGCCCATTTTGATGGTGCCTTTTAAATGGTCATTTTCAGTCTTCACTCGATAAACATTTTGTAACATAGCCCTTTCAGATGCATCGCCAGTAAAATCCGCTGCTATAGGCCGCTTAGCCCTCTTTTAAATGTTTTTTTTAATGATATAGATTATTTTTTTACTGTTGCTGTTTTTACTTGTCATGTCAGAAGAATGAAAATCATGCATATGTGTATTTCGCTTTAATCTGATCCTCTAGTTTTATGAGAATGAGAAACTACAGTAATTACAGTGAATGTTGCATCTACCGACACATGAAAACACCAGAATCTTGTCTCCACTGACACATTTCTTTGGTCCCGTTTTCAGTCTATTATGAATAAATGTACTCTAACATGTGTACACCAGAACATGTCTATTCTGGATAGCAACAAGCTTCTTTAACCCCACTGCTAACAACGTTAATTTAAAGTCTATAATCCGACAGCGAGAGACCGTCAGATTATTATTGTGCTGCATCAGTGATGGTCACACAGCCTAAGCTTTGCCGACACATAAGCCGCTCAGCAAGTAGCTTTCAATAACCAGCATGTCTCTGCTTGGACACAGCCAGTCTTCACTACTGCAGCTCTGTTAGTGATGTTAACATGGTTCATACAGGTTGAGATTCAAGGTTTTCCATAACTCTTCCAAGACTTTCCAAAACCAAAACGTCAAAATTTCCATAACCATCTATAGATGATTTAAGTAATTGGACAGGGCCAAAAAAATGCAAAATGCATCAAGAACTGCTGTCGGCATGGGCGAAATTGATAGCCTTGTCTAAAAAAGTGTCTGGGGGACGCAACCATCTAGAAGCGTCCCTCTAGTGGGTGTTGCGTGAACCCCAAACACACACATTAAGTTTACCATGTGGCCAACCTATTTCACAATAGGCAACCTATACCTGTTGTTGCATTGCTTAGGAAGTGAGGAAAAAAATAGATGACAAAAAAAACAACATTTAATGTGCATCAGTTATGGATTTTATCGATCTTATAACGTCATGTATAAAGGAATCAAGTGCAACGTTTTCATATATAGTTTACAGAGCATGCATGAAGGAACCAAACATATGCATCTCTAACATAGTTCATTGGTATTCCAGAAGTGGCTTTAAACACACAGAGGAGATTAGCTAGTATACAAGTTTTAAAAAATCAAATGAGGCAAAAATTGTTCTCTCTGAGGTCCGCGCTGGACTATTTTGAACCAATGAAAAAAAAAAGTAAAAGTATTCTCCGAGACACTTATGATCGAGAAACAAAAAAAAATGGATCAACCAATGAAATCAAAGCAGTTCTCTCTAAGTCCGCGCTATTGCTGTATTGACTCCTACAAACAATAGTATTACTTGAAATAGACAGACTTCAAGTATTAGGGTGATTGTAGTTGATTTTCCCATGTCATCCCACTGGATTGGGATGTAGTCCAATGACTATAGCCAACTTTTAAACTTTAAAACTGTTTATTATGCAAGGTTGCCACTACTACTACCTAAATTCTTTAGGGTAATATGATCAGTCATAAATTTCTTATGTAAAAAGCTTTGAACTACTGTACTGACAAAAATAAAAGCCATGGTCAAGCACATGGCTGCTATCGAGTACAAATGCCATATGCTTTGCAGGTACATGTGCATGTACAATCTTTGTTTTTCAACTGTTTGTGTCATAGATGCATGGTGTTTTAGCCTATTTTGCATCAAGGTACATGTAGCTTGATTCGCGCACTCTGCACTTTTTTATTTTATCATACACAATACAAGCTGGGTTTAAAATACCCTGAAAAGAATAAAATTTGCTTTTTTAGGTTTATCTAGAATCATTAATAACATGAGCTTTGACTTGACTTTTTTTTGTTGGATTTGCTCTTATTTCACGCGACTATCGGTAATTTTCTCACCAATGACATTCACATATTCTCTACTTTTTCCCGCCATGGCCCTGATAGACTAACTGTCTGTCTGTCGGTCTTGCTTTGAGATCGGCCGGACTGGAATGTGTCGAAAAGCGCTTTTTATAAACTAACAAAAATTGGACACCAAACAATACTTCGTGAATATGTTAAATTTTTATTTATCGCCATTACGGCGGCAAAACATTTGCTGTTTTTGCTTGCTTTTTTCATTATTTCGTTTCTGAGAGCAAGCAATTGAATTTCCATAACTTTTCCATAGCCCTTGAAAGAAAATATGATTTTCCACGACTCTCAAGAACCTGGAAAACCCATTCACAAATTTCCAAAACTTTCGAAAACTTTTCCAAAACCGTATGAACCCTGTGTTAACCGACTAAATTCTAATCTTTATTCCCTTAATCAAAGCTTACACTGTCTGAGTTAATAATGATAGACTATGAGCTTTGGGAGTGACTGGGAGCGCGAGAGTGTCATCAATGTAGATTAAAGTCCAGGCCTATTCTGATTCTGAACTTGAAGACATCAACCTAGGTCCTGTAAATATTTGAGTAGAATAACTATCCTCTTTAACAGTTTCAAAGCAATTTGGCATTGCACATTGCCAGAAAATAATTTAATGTACCAATTAGGTAAAAACATACATGTGTTTCAGTTGCCACCTGACCATGTGAACTATTATTTATTATACATTATAAGCAATAAAAATAACTTGTTCAAAAATCAAATGTTTTTATTTATTATTGCATATTATTGTTGTTGTTGTAACTCAAATTGTAATACAGACGTCTTAACCAACAGTTTATTTATGTGTGGCCCTATGCAATGTTGGTTTACAAAAGTTTCATCATATTATATTTTTACAAGTTTTAACTACGTTGTATTGAAATGTAAACATGTGTATGGCTTGGTGGCATTGCCATGATGTTTTTAGAACTAGCATTGACGACATACATATACATGTATTATAACGATACAAATATAATAACGTTGAAAAAATAAGAAAACAAAACAATTTTTAAAAAATAAAAAAATATTATAATGTTGAACATAGAGTTGCAAATATAGACTTTTGACAACGAACATCTTTTTTATGTTATAATTGGTGTTTGTCGTTTACATTTGTTTTCAATTAATAAGACAAAGATACCTATTCACTAGACAGGTTTCTTTTCCTTACGTAGTGTAGAGAAGTTTGTAAGAAATGGCTGCATAAACATGGTTTTGATCATGAAGAATGCATTATAACAAGAAGCTCCAATACAACAAAGGGAAGTGCTGTGAATTCACACCGACCGAGCAAAATCAATTGAAGTAAGAAAAATAAACTTACAATGCAATTGCAAATCGACCTGTTCGGCAACAGAATAAAAGGGCCAAATTTTCTAAACCTGGGAAACAACACGGTAACTGAAGGATCGTTTCCGTGAAATCACCATGCTTGCTATCTGACAATGAAACATACTTATACATGTGAAACTGTGTTAAGAAGAACACAGGTTATCCCTATTTAAGACGACTGATTTAAGGTTATCCCTGGAAAGCCTATATGTACAGCCCAGGGGCCGGTTCCACAAAGCGTTTTCTGACTTAAGTCAAAATACTAAATTTGATATTTTTGCCATTTGCCTGAACTTACTTTTAAAGTAATACCTGTAATTGTGACTTACTTACGTTGTAATAATTATGCTAAAATATTAAATGTTAAAATTCAAAACTGAGAAATGTGAGGACCTTTAAACATTTTGACTTAAGTATAAGGCTCTGGAATAGTAAAAGCAGCGGCACACTTTTGTGTATCAGGGCACTTAGAAGCATCTGTAAAGTTCTGTAAGTAGCCGTTCTATTTTTACAAATATAATCAATAAAGTTAAGTCTAACACTAGCGGGGTAACATGACTTGAAAAGCTGAATATCCAAGGATACAGGAGGACTGTGCAGATGGTGGCGCAGGTGTGATGTATTCTTTGGCCATATCTGGAGGATTGACACCAACATCTGGCAACACATCATGAGCCCGTTAACTGAAACACTGAGAATTACGGTTAGCATACAAACAAATCATAATATGATGGCTGTAGAAGGCGAGAAGCTGGATTACGCGGGTGAGAAATTAATTTCAAAGAGAATTTAAAAGTTTGAGCTTTACGCATCATATTGATAACTTTTGAGCATTTTAACACAATATTATATATATGTCTACAGAAGGTAAGGCACTTATCCAGTATTACACCAAGAAATTTGCACTGTGTAACCTGCTTAATTGTTTTGTCCAAGAGTTAATAGGAGTTGATCGATTGATTGATTAGTGAACACAACACTCTCAGTCTTTGAGTTAGAGAACTTGAAACCCCACGTCTTTCCCCATTTTGATATGTCTACTAGAGCCTGTTGGATAAACCTGTGGGCTATTTTAAAACTCCGACAGTCCCTCCAAATAGCGTGATCATCAGCAAATAGGGAGGATTTTACTTTCGGATTTAAGGCAGATCATTAATCATGAGATTGAATAAAGTTGGTGAGATTACACTGCCTTGTGGGGGTACCATTCTCCACGCAAACAACTCTTGATACATCTTGCCCTATTCTCACCTGTATTTTTCTATTTGACAATGTTTTTAACCCATGTTATCATCCGTCCATCCAAACCTATATCTCGCATCTTTAGTAGTACCGTAGCCCCTTTCTCCATACTATGTCGTATGCTTTCTCCACATCTAAAAACACAGCAACTAGAAAATCTTTGCTATGTAAAGCATTCTATATGTCAGTTTCCAATGACAAAATATGTTCTGTCGTACTTCTGCGACGCCGAAACCCTCTCTGCACCTTGGAAAAGATGTTATTTTTTTTCTAAGAACCAAGTCAGTCTGCAGTTAATCATTCGCTCCATAAGCTTACATAATGTACTGGTTAACGAGATAGGGTTGTTTCAAAAGCGGTATAACCAATGCCTTCCCCCAAGCTTTAGGCATAACCCCTGTTGTCCAAATATAATTAAACAATAATAATATTCTATTTAAGCAGGAGTCCGGTAATTTTCGAAAAAACACATTAGGTATCCAGTCTTCTCCTGGCGAAGTATTTTTAGAAAAACTAATAGATTGTTGTAGTTCTGTTAATGTATACTCTTCGTTATATGATAAATCATCAAACATAATGTTGTCGAAAGAAACAGATCACTCAATACTATTTTTATGGAAGACAAAATCAGGGTCATAATTGTTACTGCTACTAACAAAAGAGAAATTGTCTAATAACACATTCGCTTTCTCTTCATTACTCACAAACATTTAACCAATGTCGGCATAGTAGAACTTATAATTTCCACGTATGGCGCGAACTTTATTCCATACTTTTGACAGGGGCGTTTGGGAATTTAGAGTAGAACAGAATCCACGCAAATTTTTACGTTGGGCAGCTTTGATTATCCTTTGTGCTTGAGATTTCTTTCGCTGGTAATCTATTATATCATGAAATAAACAAGACCGACAGGCTTTATTCTTTGTCTTCTTAGGTGCTTTTATTGCGTCAGCACAGTCGCTGTCCCACCACGGAACGCTAGGTGTAGAACATGCCTTTTCCAGCCGACCTGGGAATACATTTTTTTATCGGCATCTTGAATTGTTTCTACAACATTGTTATCAAAAACATCAACATCTACATTTACAATGTCAGTGGTTAATGTCTGTGTACACTGCTGTGAAAACCCAACCCAATCAGCCACGTGCAGCTTCCACTTAGGTATGCCACCGGCATTAGTGTGGGCAGCCTCACCTAACAGTACATGTACTTTCTCTGCAGGCGAAGTATTTTTACAAAAACTAATAGATTGTTGTAGTTCTGTTAATGTATACTCTAACAGAACTTTAACTGTTATTGCTGGTGCTGATAACACTGGACATCAATACCCATGATATTAGTACAGGATAGAAGAGATCGGAATTGACGTTCATTGTTACATTCAATAGACAAACCTCCATTGGGAAGGCGCTTCACTGACTTCGGTGTTCCATTTCCAATAGCTTTTTGAAGAGCTTTACCTAAATGGAGCGGGTTAATCCGAGTCAATGGTTGAGCTGCAATAGCCTTCATAACTACGGCGTTACATTTACGTGTAAGCGGTGCAACTTGGGGGCAGGGCAGGTCGACATTTCTTCCCAACTTCGCCCGGATTGCTTTGCGTCGCCCGCCTTTTACCATTACGAAGCTTTGTTTGTTCAAACTCCATACTAGGTTCAGTGCCATCACTATCCGCGGAGTTGTCAGACTCCATATTCATTAGTGGCTGATATCTGTACAATTGAAAATTGGTGCAAGACGACACGAAACAAATTTCCTATGTTAAACTGAGGACTGTTATACAGAAAAGCTGTGGAGCGACTCACAGCGTGGGGAAAGACAAATACATAAATAAAAGCCGAACAACGAACCAGTTTTAAATTGACAAACAGAAGGTAAAAAAACAACTATGTACAGAAAGCCACACTGAATACATACGAACAGGACAAGTTGATATCACTGAGCACCCTGGGCACGTCCACTCTCCACCGCGAACCCAAAGCGCAGAGAAAGTTGATGCGAGTCTTATTTACTACCATCGACAATGAGTGTTTGGGTCAGCGGTTTTAAAAAGTGTTGATGGGTGAATTAATTCTATGCATGACGGTTACGCGGTGTGGACGGTGTAAATGAAAAAGACTGATGTAAACTCATGTTTTGCAATGACTTTGACGTTGAAAATTAACGTATACGTAGATATTTCAAGCAGCAGCGACTGCTGGAGTTATAAGTGGAAATCACAACAATCCCTCAGATGGGTCAATGCATCAACAGCATTACAAAGATGGCTGACAAACTGTCCCATCATGTCAGAACAGTCCGGAGCGGATAACGGCGAGTTTATTCTACAATATTTTCCTTTTTTGAGGGATAACACTAGTTCAGAAAATTTTGCAGGTTGAAACACATGTCGACCCTCCGAGTCAGGCACCAAATCGCCAGCAGTAAAGATCGGCCACCTAGACCATCCATCCACCCGCTCTTATTCTGCGCTCGTATATGTGTATATAGTAATCCCAGGTTAAGTAGATGTCACAAACTGCTGTTTCTTGACAGTAAAAGTGTGTTTTGAAACACATGAGACTGTCAGACGTTTAGACGCAATTTATAAGCATGTATCTGACAATGATTCTTAGAACATAAAGCAGTGCTGCTGCTTCTTGCTGCTGTGAAATCAATATAGCATGTGTACCACGTGACATCAAGGTACAACGCTAAGGAAACTCATTAGCGATTCGGGACTAGCTTGTCTTTCGTATAGATGGCAATACGAATTAACTAACACTGTACAAACAAATAGTGTTTTGTTAACCGTGAGCCATGTTATATTATTTACAACGTGCTACAATCTTTGTATTCTTCAATACCATTTATTCACATTACTCAATAATCTCAATATAAACTACATTTACAAAATTTATAAAAGAATTTAGCGACTTCTTGCTCGTTTGAGACGCTTCTTATATGAATCTTAATCGCCAGTAGCTAGGACAAAACTATTCTGAGCCTTATCACTTTCTGGTCTATCTATCAATTTGAAATAATATAAATGTCTATTTAAAAAGAGAACAGTCAACTTATAAAGTATTTATATATTATTGAAATATCAATCTCTTTCGCTAATGTATGTGTTATTTTCCTGACTTGTTACAATGTAATGTGTTTTTGTGGTAGGGCTCAAATATACCATACAAAGAGATGTGAAGACATATTGCGGTATATTTAGTCCCCCCAAAAACAGGTTTTTCCAAATTGCTAATGTTATGAGATAATAATTCGTGATTGTCGATTAGACGTTGTACGGCGGCTCATAGGGGACATGAATTTCTTTTTTTATATTTTGTATTATTATTATTTTTAATTTCTACCATCCAAGAATTTCATTTCTACCGGCCCCGAAATTTTGGTCCACGCGTCCCAAAATTAATTTCAGGGTGGATGGAAATCAATTTCGGGCCGTGTATAAATTTATTTCGGGGGGAGTAAAAATTAATTTCAGGCCGCAATTTCGGAGCGGGTAGAAATTAATTTCGGGCGAGTGAAAACTAATTTCAGGCCGGGAAGAAATCAATTTCGGGTGGGGTAGAAATTAATTTCGGGGCGAGTGAAAACTAATTTCAGGGCAGGTAGAAATCAATTTCGGGGCGGATAGAAATCAATTTCAGGGCGAGTAGAAATCAATTTCGGGGCGAGTGAAAATTAATTTCAGGGCGGGTACAAATCAATTTCAGAGCGGGTACAAATCAATTTCGGGGGGTGTAGAAATCAATTTCAGGGCGAGTATAAATTAATTTCGAGGTGAGTGAAAATTAATTTCAGGACGGGAAGAAATCGATTTCGGGGCGGGTAGAAATCAATATCGGGTGGGGTAGAAATTTAAAAAAAAAATCCAAAAAAAGAAATTCATGTCCCCAATGAGCTGCTGTAGACATTGTGTATAAATAATAAGCTAAGTGACTTAACTATCTAGTGTATTGCGTTGCCAATCCCACCAATCACGATATGTCATACGGGAATAATTATACCACAACAATCAAGGATCGTGCCTTATCAATTCATCCATTCTCTCGAACAATAAAGATGGTAATATACACCGCTGTGTTGTATCTAATTATTGATTGTGTTTATTTTAATATGTACCGTACGTTGAACTGTCGTCATGATATTAGTATTATGGCGCTAATTAGAGAAGAACGACACACAAACAAAACCAAACCAACATTAATGATCAAAGCTACGTTTGGTTGGTTGCTGTTATATTAATTTTTTCGATGGTGGCTAAGATCTTTTGTATCCTTATTGACTCAAAACATGCCACAAACCCGAATAAAGAGGAAGCATGAGATTATTGTGACATACGTCAACAGTGCTATTGGAATCGACATCCAACATGCATGCGCTAATGGTCAAAGTGAGTGTTAAGAGGTTTAATTGTAAACCTATACCTTTCGCTATCGAGTAGAGGGCATATACAAGTGACTGTCTTGTTTTTGTCTCGTTATGAAACGGACATCCCGGTTCCATAGAGACCCGCGGTCTGTAAGTCAACATCCGCGCTCTGTCAGTCACGGATATTGTGTCTCATTGACGATCCAATCGAGGTAGAGACAAATTTAATTGTCATTCTGGGCCCAATGCTTGTGTCGCTAGCGTTCTACTTAGAAAGCCGCCAGACACAATCTTACTCTCCAAACAGACTAACCGTACTTAAAAAGCCGCCAGACACAATCTTACTCTCCAAACAGACTAACCGTACTTAGAAAGCCGCCAGACACAATCTTACTCTCCAAACAGACTAACCGTACTTAGGAAGCCGCCAGACACAATACATACCTTTTTTAAACCTGGCCACTCGATTAAGTGGAATGATTCGCGTCATTGCTTGTCGGGTTAGTCTCATGAGCCGGTCTTAGTATATATACATATCTGTATGTCTTTCTAGATTGTGTGTTTGTTTGATTTCGGGTTTAACGCCATATTTAGGGTTATTTCACTAACATGACGGTGTGCCGGCTCAATGTGCGACGGAAACCACCCTAGACACCACTGGCAACCAACAAAGACATCACAAACAGATCGTCTTAATGCTGCCTTTATTTGGCTTTGAGAGCCCCAGGGCAACAGGAAGCTCCCTCCCATCCCTCAAATTCACAGTTTCTTGTCAGAAATGTATTGCAGTATTCGAACATTTAGATCTATTGGTTTAAAAACATGAACATAAATTATATTGGTAACTGCGGGAAAAAATTGTAAGTACGACCTGTAAAGAGAAGCAAGAAGAAGGATCAATTTGGTAATAATACTGTTTCAGGCTGAATCGTGACAGCGCACTCCCAGTGAATTGAGACAAATAGCTTTTTGCTAGAATAGTATCCTGGTCACATAATGACAGAGATAAAAGCCACCTAAGTGGTTCTAGCCTCTAAACGCATTAGAGCAAACCTGGTTACGCCTGTTGATTAATGATCAATACAAATGATAGAGATGGTTTTATAGCGTTGCTTCCTATCTGCAAGAGCAAACAATTGTTCCTATAATTACTAGAGAATATCGATCGACCTAAAATTGTCACAACTGATGTCCCTAAAACAATTTTCGGTATAAATAACAGTTTATAAAAATGATACCGTACAGTAAGTAGTCAAATAAACTCTCCACAAAACCGATAACTGAGTATTAATATTTAAACTTTCATTAAACTATCACCTTGAAATAGAATAGGACTTAAGAGATAAATAAACTGTATTTTATGCTTTTGCTGTTAGTTTCAATTAAATTGTCAAATGTGAGATACACATGATCTTAGTTCCATTGATTGCTCTTAGTTCCATTGATTGCTCTTAGTTTCATTGATTGCTCTTAGTTCCATTGATTGATCTTAGTTCCAGTGATTGCTCTTAGTTCCATTGATTGCTCTTAGTTCCATTGATTGCTCTTAGTTCCATTGATTGCTCTTAGTTCCATTGATTGCTTTTAGTTCCATTGATTGCTCTTAGTTTCATTGATTGCTCTTAGTTCCATTGATTGCTCTTAGTTCCATTGACTGCTCTTAGTTCCATTGATTGCTCTTAGTTCCATTGACTGTACATATGTTCAGGTAATGAGCTAAACTCCAAACAGTTGCTGACAATGTCGTTGTTGATTCCAGTGGAAAATCACTATAAAATGGTGTTTGGATCGACATGTTAGTATCCTCTGTAAATAATACGCAGTGTAACTTCCCAGCGGTCACATAGGTCAACAGTTTCCTTGTCACGAGGTTCCCGAACACCAGGATTGCAGAGCTTGAGACAATTGTCACAATGTTGCTTTGTTGAACGTCTTCCCTCCTCCTCCTCTCTTGTTGTTGATTTTTAGGTTGAATTGGCCAGACTTCTGTAGATTTAAGGTATTTTATTGTGGAGGTGGCTGTTTGTTAAAGACAAACATGGCCTAGAAACTGTGGACCGGTAAACCGATTCAGAATGCAAAGGTATAAAACAAGGTAAATTAATGTCCCTGCTACATTACCTTTAAAACTTTAAAGCGCTTTTAGCGGGATGGCTGTATATTGTTTCTCAAATAACCACATACTGTGTCATGGTCTGTTTTATTCTGTTCACGTCCCCAGACACAATATCTAACACATTTGATGGTTAAGCGTCATTGTTTGTGTAACACATAAATCATATTCTAGCTGAGATCATTTGCTGAAGGCTACCTTGGGAATACAGTCGTGTGATAAATTGTGTAACGCTTATAAAATGATAGTAATGAAGCGTTGCTTTAGATGATGCGCTGTTACTGATGTCAGAACTACAAAATCCTGGTAGCATTCAACCAATCCAAGGGATTCGCCCACTTTGTCACGTGACCACAGAGCACTGATTGGGTCAGTCCACGCTATCCTCTATTCTCCCGCTACAGAACGAGAATTCGATTTTCTTATGTCGGCCTCAATAGCTCTGCGATCGACTCATTGAGAACATTATAAAAGCTTTTTCCAAGGCGATTGGTGGCTTGAGCTGTGGCTCTATACAAGCTGACTGGCTACTGTGGCATCGCCAAGCAGTGTCCTGTCGAGGCTGTTTGTGTAAATGTTAATGGTTTAACAGCACTCTGTGTTGAGTGATGTATTATCAATTGGGTACACGGGACTAAGACCTACCAGCGACCAGTCCCTGGGGGATCGGCAATAACGTCGTGAACAAAAACATTCCACCTGACCTCACGCTGCAACACAACTCCATCATAGACAATCTCTCGGATTACAGGATCAGTAATGTGCAGGTAAATGTCCATGCTGTACGGACAAGGTGCTCCAACGTCATGGAGTTATTCCTAACGTAAAAAGAATTATAAAAGCTTGTTTTTAATATACAGGACAGTACAATACCATCAAGATGACTCTAGCGGAATCGAAATCTACCTACGTGAACCTAATCCGTGAATTCCTATCTCACAATGATGAAACAAGTAACATTACAGTGGATTATATTCAGCCTTATGTGCGCCCTTCATTAAAATATGTGTACCCACTGTTCATGTTCTTGCATGCCCTGGTGGGTATGGTGGGTATCATAGGAAATATAGCCATGGTGACAGTTATGGGTAAGAGACGCCTTTATCACGACCAGACATTTTTCTTCCTCGGTAACCTCGCCTTCTCTGATCTCATCAAATGTGTGTTCGTTTTACCGATGACACTGGCGAATCTTCTCATCCAAAACTGGATTTTTGGAAGCTTTATGTGTTTCTTTTTGCCTATGATGCAGTTTTTCCCCATTCATGCCTCTATGCTGACATTTCTTGTCATCGCCATTGACCGTTATAGGTTAATCGTTAACCCATTCAAATCCCGTGTGCCAGCAGGACTTTGTGCAATTGCCGTTTGGGTGGTAGCCGTCTGTGTTGTTTTGCCCTATGCCGTATATATCAAATACATAGACTTGGGGTTTATTCTTGGGGTTCAATTTAGTGGTGTGGGTATTTGTTATGTGAATCTTGAGAAACATATAGAGGAATATATCCGAGCCATGTTTGTAACTTTGTACGCCATGCCTTTAGCTATCATTAGCTTTTTATACGTGAAAGTTTCGGCTGAATTGAAATCCAGAGAATCTGCCATTTCAGTTCATTTCACTTCCAGTTCCGCGGAGGATGCTTTAAGGGCGTTTAGTTTGACAGACTCTCAATACACGTCCCGTGCCACCTGGTCGACTGGAGGAAGTGACCAGAGAATAGACACAGAGGGAGCCAGTGGGGAATCAGCCTTGGCCAAGTCCTGTAACGAACGACTTACTCAAGACAGCGACGAGGAACTGGACATCGCTAAAGAAAAGGTTACACAGTCTTATATGATCGCCATGGTAACGCTGTTTGCCATGTGTTGGTGTCCGCTCAACATCCTTATCCTGGTCACATACTTTGTTCACGAGAATGATGACAACATGGGTCATTATGATATTACCTTCCTAACCTTTACTTGGTTTGGCTTTCTCTCGACCTGCATCAATCCGGTGCTCTTCGCCTCTTGGAAAATGTCAGACTCGACTAAAGACCGCCTCAAGGGATACTTCCGCTTCAGCAATCGTCGTCGAGCTGCTGCACAAACTCAACAGGTAATGTTGCAAAGCAATAAAGAAAGTAGTATATTATTTGCCCACTTGAGGGTAAGCACATAGACATGTAACTTACCTTTTTATAACATTTAATAAAAAAACCGACGACGGAAGAATATTTTTGTAGCTCTCAGCCATTAAATAGTAGATTTGTAGCATATAGCATATTTTACCATTTGTCCTAAAACTTAAAAACAAAAAAGAAATTGGTAGCATTGCCAATTTTACCATTTATCTACTTATTTCGAAGATTAATTGTGTTCTCGAATATATATATACACCAAAATCAGTCTTATATATTGTAATCACTGGATTTGATAGTGTACAGTTTTTCTGTGAACAATCATATGCTTTTTCTGTGAACGATCACAATTCTTTTTTCTGTGAACAATCATAATATTTTTCTGTGACCAATCATATTCTTTTTCCATGAACATTCATAATCTTTTTCTGTGAAGAATCATAATACTTTTCTGTGAACAATCACAATCTTTTTCTGTGAACAATCATAATATTTTTCTGTGAACAATCACAATCTTTTTCTGTGAACAATCATAATATTTTTCTGTGAACAATCATATTCTTTTTCCATGAACAACCATAATCTTTTTCTGTAAACAATCATAATACTTTTCTGTGGACGATCACAATCTTTTTCTGCGAACAATCATAACCATTTTCTAACAAAAATCCTACAATTTGTCTGTGGACAATCATAATATGTTTCTGTGAACAATCATAACCGTTCTTTAGGAAGAATCATAATATTTTTCTGTGAACAATCATAATAGTTTTCTGTGAACCATCAACATTTTTTGATATCTCTTTCTGTAGACAATTATAATCGTTGTGTATCAATTCAACAAAACGGCATCAATTTGAATAAAATCTATACACAATGAATAATATGGTAGGATAACTGAAACTATTCCTATCACAATGGCGATGATCGTATGACACCCGAGGTGAGAGCGCAGTTAATTTGATGACTGACCAACGTCGCTTTTTCCTTAATCCGACCACATTTTCACTTTATTCTCAACTTAACGCTTGGCAGGAGCCAGCTTGACCTTGTCATCACAGTAATGGTTAGATAACTTTTCAGGACCCAAAAAACAAGAGAGAATCCTGAGAAAATATAGGCTAAAACATATCTCTGTGTAAACTATGGTGGTGCCATCTAAGAGTCTCGGGCCCGTATGTCCTTAACCTTCGTAAAACGTGAATACCATGACAACCAGTACTGAAGACTCTTGTCGTTCAACGTTAACGTCGATAGCTTTGTGAAACGGCCCCCAAAGACTATACAAGGAAGACTTTACGCATATAAATAGTGTTCCGTTTTAATTGGTCTTCGTTTCCAGGCCTGTGAACCCTTTTGATATATAAGAGCCTGAATGTAAAAAACATAAACAATGAGACTGAAACATGATGTGCAGTGAGAAACAAATACATGTATACGCTCACGGAAAGTCATAATTAAGCTAACTAGTGCACCATGATGTCTGTTTTCCATGAAAGCCGTCTGACATCAAAGATTTCAAACAAGCATATAAATCAGTGCTTTATACGATTTCACGAGCAACAAATGACGCCTGAGCCTGAATGGTATATCATGTAAGAGCATATATGTAACATCGGAAATGAATCGTTGCAGCAATCCCATTAACCAATTTTATTATCGTATATATCGGGTTTATTATGTAAGACTGTAATGTAATGATCAAGTGTAAAGACACGTGCAGTTGTTCATTGTTTCTTTAATTCACCTGAGACCAACAAGGTTAAAGTACAGTTATAGATCACCTGTCAACATCAATCTTATTCAAAACCATAGACAGTTAGTTCTTTTTCCTTCCATTCGAGGATGGAATTCTGTGGGAGTTTCAAACAAAATACAAAATGTTGATATTTGGTAATTGAATCTTCGGCGTATTACTGGCTTTCCACCAGGAAATGAATGGGGGATATAGTGAACAGATATAGATTTGTTACCATTGACAACTGTTAAGAATGGATTATCGGGATTTCAGTTTACGAATAATACATCTCAATTAAGCTCGTGTAAATTTACACTGAAATTTACTCACTTATGGGATGACAAAAGTTATCCCATAAATGAGTACCGTTCAGAGTAAAACAGCCATGTGATATTTGTTTCATGTGTATAGTACAGCTTTCCCACGCTCTAATTGATCACTTTCTGTTCATTGATACAATTTAACCAATGAAATTCTACAACTTCCAATAGCGTTTGAACTGTTCCATAAAGAACCATGGGTGAGCTACAGTTTGGAAATCCCAGCTCATATCAGTTTCAATAATGAACCTTCGGCATCCGCGAACGTGTTCGTGTAATAGAATCACCCTCTAATTTGTGACAGGAAATTTGTCAGGACACAGTTCGATGTGTTTGGAAGTGTTCAAATGTCTTAATAATGTTTTGTTTATGGGACAAGACTAATCTGAAGATATTGACTGTAATTAAAACAACTTTTTGGTACTTTTCTATCATATTTCAATTGAATAAATATTGCATTTCAACCGGCACTGTTTTCTGCTCCTCGGGTGTTGATCACTCTGATGGACGTTTTACACTGACCCAGATGTGTATGTACCAATGTGCGCTTCTCGTTTCATTCTCGACAGCGAAGCGAAAGTTTATATTGATTTCTGATTCAAATTACAACAAAAAGGCATTGATGGGATAAGTAGAATCTCAAATACGTTACCTGGATATGAAATTTATGAAACTCCGGTAGAATTGTTACCCTCGTTTCATAAATTGGATATCTCCGGGTCATCCATAAGAGATCTTCTATGTAGAAACAAGATGCTATTGTACAGAAGTGAAATACCCCGTTAATGGGAGTGGAAGGAAATCATGCCTTTTCTCCCACATAAAGTAACAAATTAGAATGAGTCGGGCACGATCAAATCAGATATAAGATTTGTATAAATGGCTGACTACATTTTTATTTGCAATCTGGATAAACGTATGTTATAATTCGTTAGACGTTTACATACTGACCACAATACAATGGTGATAATACTTCCCTCTTACTAATTCTGTCGACGCATAATTAAGTTTATAGCGTCTTTGCACTTGTTTCATTTGCATTGTATGGCAATGCTAAGTGAGACATGGTCTGTTAGTTTCGTTCTTTGCTGTCTTGTGGGGGGG
>JAQQZZ010078464.1:0-19866 GCA_030265115.1 Mopalia vespertina
TCCCCCCCCTATGGTAATGCATTTGATATGATGACCTTTTGTTAATTGGTTTGTGGTAATAGCCAGCAGGTACTCACTTCTACCGAGATACACATAACCTTTGAGGCACGCATTTTACAACTTAAATCTAAAAATAACCCATTCTAAAATACTTAATTTTTTTGTCAATTTTTTTTTGCATTATCAAGACTATGAAAAGAAGATTTTAGAAAGGAAAAAAAAAAACCTCATAATTTTACATCTGACTAGCGGTAGAGTCCTGAAGACATTTTCGATGTTATAATGTCATAAAATTGACTTTGCATATTTGGCATAAATTGTATTTAAGAAACCGTCAGCAACGTATTGTCAACAGTTAGATGTTTTGTAAGCAGTCTGTAACATTAAAAAAAGTTGAATATTAAATCCTTCTATTGACATAGATACTTCTCAAAAGCTGTCATTCAATTTACGGGCTCTTTTTCAGATCTTTTAGGCGTATCTCTAGCTACCCATTCAAAACCTGGGTCACAGCTGTATGTTAATGACACCGGTCTGACACTGTCGACAAAATATACCAGCGACGCTTGTAGAACTGTTGAGTATTCTTATTCAAAATGCTTGAAGACGATGTCAGAATGAACATTGAAATACTATATACGTAAAAAAAAAAAAAAGGGATTGCGCCTAAAAAAGGGATATTTAGTGTTAGCTTTGTCAAGACACATTTAAAGTTACTGGTTATATAATACATAGATTTTGCCGTCAAGAAAGAACATATGCAACCCCGATCGCCCATGGTTTTTTAATCCAAATATAACCTTACGAAAACACAACAGTATTGTTCATGTTTGATTTATATATTTCCCTTTAATAGCAATTGTTTGGTTTGAATATCGTTCAATTTCCTATAGTTCAAGACATCTTCAATGTGCAAGTAAATAGGCCTTCTATTTCAAAATTGGCAAATTTCAGTTGATGGAATGATCAAGTGTTTGTTTTTCCATTTTCAACATCCATCATTTAAAATGCGGGGGGGAAGTTCTAAAGGTTACCATCGCCATCCTACCGTTGCCGTGGGATGATCTTACCATCGCTATCCTACCATTCCCGTGAGATGATCTTACTAAACTATCCTACAATTGCCGTGAAATGATCTTACCATCGCCATCCTACAATTGGAGTGAGATGATCTTACCATCGCCGTGAGATGATCTTACCATCGCCAACCTGCCATTACCGTGAGATGATCTTTCTAAACTATCCTACAATTGCCGTGAAATGATCTTACCATCGCCATCCTACAATTGGTGTGAGATGATCTTACCATCGCCAACCTACAATTGCCGTGAGATGATCTTACCATCGCGAATCCACAATTGCCGTGAAATGATCTTACCATCGCCATCCTACAATTGCCGTGAAATGATCTTACTACCACCATGCACAATTGGTGTGAGGTGATCTTACCATCGCTATCCTACCATTGCCGTGAGATATCATCGCTGTTTCTATTACAGTATCACCGTACAAAAATCACCGTGATATTATCATACCATTCATGATTGACACCGTGCTATCATACCATCGCCTTGGTATCATCGTATTACAGCCTAAGTAGTATCATGCCATAATCGCATCTAGCATCGTTAAATAGCCAAATTGTTATCGTATCATGGCCTTAATATAATAGCATTGCCACCGTGATACCATACCATCGCCGTGATAGCATCGCACTTTGCCAATAATGCTTAGTAATAACTGGTGTCTTGACCGCCGGGCTTACAGTAGTATGTGTATTGGTCATAGTCAGGCTGTCTACTGCGCATTTGGAGGAACGCCTATATGTCTTCACCGCCGTCGTATAAGTGACATAATGTTAAGCCTGATTTAAGCACCGATCAATCAATCAATCAATCGTTAATCGATCACTACAATTACAAATAGAGCGAATATTTGGTTAGCTGTGAGTAAATGTGTTCGTCGTGTCACGCTGTTATGCTTTTATTCTTCTTTTTTTGGGGTACCTCTTAAGGATTGGTGGAACTTCGCAGGTCGATTTCAGCATTCCACAAGCGGTATGATGGCCTTGAAATAAACATTGACAACATTATCGTGGGTCCAGGGAGTAAAGAGCTGATCTTCTTGCTGATGACTGTTTTTGGAGGAGGTAGGACGACCAGCATATTCGAAAATTTTAGTAGGATTTTATTTTAGAAGCGTTCACTGTAGTCTTTTAAAATCCGATGCAAGCTATTATAACTGGTATTTTATTGAGCCAATAGTCGCATTAGACTGGACGTTTTAGTTAAGCATGGTGAAGCCGTAATTGTCTACGATTTTTGTTCGATTTTTGTTTACTTATCACGTGACCGATTAAACGGGGGAAAAGTCGTACTTAACATACTTAATGAACTTCACGAATGTACCAGTCGAACAAATGCTAGACAATGGCTTCACCGTGCTATATTCAATCCCAAATATTATCAGAATGTCAAATAACGTTTTATCTTTTAAACGGCAACTCTTAAAGTCAGGCTGGCTAACCAACCAAGAATAACACTGACACATATACATATTTTTTTATTGTAGTAATGAAATCGATGTGTCTTTACATGTATTTTATATTTTTACAACAAAGTCATTTTATCAACCAAAATATTTTTACGTAAATTTATTTAAACATATTTTCAAATTCTGATTTTCATGTTCTTAAATATACAAAATGTGAGGTAGGGCATTTTTGTATAAGTATACTATTAGAACCATTACAAAATATATATTTATTCTTAAAGTAATTTATAACAAAAATATTTATTTATTTGCTGTATAGCTATTAATCATAATGTAAAAAGATTTTACTAATAGTTTTACTAACCTATATCTAGGCCATATGGAAGACTAGCGTTATGCTGAAAGTGTATACTTAGTATAAACAAATTATTATTATTATTATATTATTATTATACCTCTTCTTCTGATGGACCCATTAAATTGCGAACCTAGTATGTATAAAAAAAAGTACTTGATGACCGTAGTATCCCAAAATAACGCTATATTTGTAATTTGAATTATCTTAATAATGGTATCTGCCAGTCACTGACTATACGGGTATCTTCCGAACCTGCGTGAGCCTATTGTTAGAATGCCCTATCATGACTATATTCTCTAATTTATCACACATCAGCAACTGCTTGTTGTTCCTCTGTTCGTCGCCAGAAGACCCTGCAATATTGGTGAAGATGTTTATTTTTTTAGGAAGCGGACATTAAGAAGGAAAGGACTATGAATGTGCTTCTGAATTTTCAGATGTAATAAGTACACGTCACATGAAACATTTAAAGGTTCATTCTCACGGTGCGTTTGTAGTTATGGTTGGTCGAGAAAAGAGTTCGAAACCGTCGACCGATCAAAACTCCGCAAAAAACGGGAATCCCCTGATACCGTAAGGCGTTACCGTGAGAACGCCACTTAAGCACCTGTAAATTGTTAAAATCTCTTTAGTTGTTCTGTTGTCTTGTTTTATTGTAGAGGTTCTTGTTTTATCCCCAACATGGACCACCTACCAACCACAGGCCATGCTATCTGGTCGACCATGCACACTCATTGAATCCAGTTTGGATCGCCAATGGAAATTGACCCCAGATTTATTACAGTCGGTTTGTACTTATCATTCTGCTTGAACATATAAAGGATTACAGTTGAAAACCAAAATTGTTGTTAGGCTAGCCTATAATTTAACATCCTCCGTTGCCACTTATAATCAGCAATTTTGTTATTACAAGTGCTACGATTTGGATAGATCTTGTTTCATACCATAGACTGATTAACTAAATGATACCACTTTATTATATTTTGAATTAATGAAGAGAGAAACATTTGCTTGCCTCCATATATTGTTGTCGTCAGAATTATTTTAATATTTTTTTCACTACCGTGTTTTTTTTATTCCCGAAGTTTGTCAGACATCTGACCATTTTAAATTGTACATTTCAGGTTGAATTAATATTAACTGTGTTTTTGCATATAACATTTATGAATTTTGTTTTTCGTTTTAACTTCAGACGTTAGTGAAGGGTTCCAGTTCGGTTCGAAAGTTGTTGATATTTTGTAACCCGGATAATCCAAGTGAGTTTCAAGTGTTTAATCTTACACACACGCTTCAGTTTTATATTTCGTCAAAAGTTTGTTGCATTTCGTGGGTTAAATATATTCTATAATCGATTGAATTCCACAGTAAGAAAACCATGTAGAGCTTTTGTGTTATTTTTTATATCGGCTGTAAATTATTAAACTTGCAAAGAACAAATATTCAAATTAAATTTTAAAGGGATTAAAATCGTGTATATATAATCTGTTCTGAGTGGATGGATTAGTATGTACTTTGCCTGTTCTTATTTCATTGCACCTGTTTAGCTGGAATTTCGTATAGCGACCAAGAGTTGAAAGCGCTAAGGTATTTATTTTATTAAAATGTTGGCAAATTAGAAAACACAACACGTTAGGCATTGTGATAAGCAGTGTATAAATTGTGCATACGTGCCTACTTTAAGGTTTTGCTGGACCCCTTGGTCGATTTTCAGAACACCCATTGTATTAAGTCTATTATTCAGAAGAATATAAATCTGTACCATATATATGTATATATTTTTGGAAAGCTTGAATACTCCGGATTACATACATGTGAATGTGGTGAAAATCCAATTATTATTTCTAAAAATATTGCAAAATGAGTAAATGTCATCAGACAAAAATAAACTGCATTTAGCTGCATTTTTCATGGTTTATTTCTCCAAGTGGAATAACGATAAGACTCCATAAATTAGTTAACCGAGTCGAATAGTCCTTGAACTAGTTAACTGTGCCTCATTTTTTTAAAAATTTTGATTAGAAAACTCCCAGTGTTTTTTTTGTCTGTCTCACCTTGGAAAGTCTTATAAAAATGTAAAATACAACTTTCAGAAAACATAAAAAATCAAGGACGAACTTATAAAAAATGAGGCACCATTTACTAGATCGCACTGTGCGCTTTAGAATGGTACAAATTTGTAACATTAATAGTTTTCTAACAATACGCTTTGGAAAATGTAGAGTCTGCTTAAAAATGCCCGAAATATAGGCAATTAAAGTTTTGCGACTTGAATATATGATCATGGGAAAACTAAATTATAGGCTCAAATGTAACTGTTTGTAATTAGAATTTCGAATTATTTTTTTCACCAACATATAGTTTGAATACCTAACTTTTAATGTGAGCGATAAAAAAAATTTGTTTCATTTTGAGCCCAAGGGGTCCAGCAAGACCTTTTAATGGTTAGTCTTATGAATAATTATACATCTCGTACATTTATCTTGGGTTTAGGTTAATTTGAACGATTTTGGTTAAACCTACCATTAAAATTATTGTAATAAAATAAAAACTATGTTTGGTTCAGAACATTTACCCCATTCATGCAGTCGAATACACATATACCCGACCTCTGCACTAGGACATTTACACCCCTCCCTTCATCCTAAACGTAAACCCCTTCCCTCCCGCGCATTATATGTTAATTGGGATATGCCCTACGCCTGATGTTTAAGTGGTGGATATGTAGTATATCTTAAATTGGTACATACGATACGAGGGGAGGCGTCACGGGAGAGAATATTCCCAAGAGTGGGAGGGGTGAAGGGAGGGCGAGGGGGATGTGCAAGGAGGGTGGGAGGATAAAACATCACTGTTGTTTCATATGGCCTTGTTTTTCAATTGTAGTGAAGTACTTCGCCGTCACAATGTTATAGTTCTTTCCGATGAAATATATGGAAGATTACGATACGACGGAGAACACGTGTCTTTGGTAAAGGTAAGGGATCGATTAGTGAATGGAACGTGGCCTCGCAACAATATGATTAAATCGGATCAAAATTAGATCTCGGGTGTAGTGTTCTTACATTAGAGGTGACTAAATCGTATACCGAACCCGGACTTGCGCTCATGCGCTGCGGGGGTCAAGAAAAAGCCCTGTTTAAATTGTACAATCAAAAGCCAGATAACAGGACCAATCATTAAGATAATCATACAGCTATAATTGTTTGGTTGCTTCTTTGCTTTTGGATAGTGATTTCAATAATTCTTAAAATGTTAAAAACATTCCCTACTTATTGTCCGCAATAGGAGTCCGATGAGGTTGTTCTACTGTAATACTGCATCCATGCATGTGTGTTACTGCGTGTATATGTGTATTATAATGTCCATGTCTGCTAATAAGTCCATTAATATTATTCCGTCCATGTTTGTTACTGCTTCTATATATGTGTATTAATACGTCCACAATACCGTTCCGTCCATCGGTAGTATTCCGTCCATGTTTGTTACTGCTTTGATATGTGTTGATGGGTCAATTAACATTATTCCCTCCATCGGTATTGTTCAGTCCAAATCTATTTCTGTTATTGCGTCCATAAGTACTATTCCATCCATGTGTATTATTCCGTCCGTGAGTCTTATGGCGTCCATAAGTGTTATTGCGTCCATTAGTACTATTCCATTTATCGGTATTATTCCGTCCATGTCTGTTACTGTGTCCGTTGGTACTTGTCCGTCTATATGTATTATTCTGTCCGTTTGTCTTACGGCGTCCATATGTATTACTGCGTCTATTTGTATTTTTATATGCCCATGTGTTGAACGAACTGCGTATGTGTATTAACAAAGGTATCACACCTTTCGTGGTATCTTTGTTTTGCCTCTCGGGATCGTCCTGTCTTGTATTTATTTGTTGTCAGTCACGTCGAGGGATCGGGGCAACATGGAGATTGGAGGTTGTGGGGACAATAAACATAAGCAGAGAACAGGACCAATGGAAGCTTTCTGGAGTTTATGGTTTTTGTTTGTGGGTGTGTGTCCTCCACTCCACCCCCTTTTATATTAGCGTTTAGTCTGATGCCATCCATATGTACAGTTAAAGATACGAAAGCGAAAATTATGACACCAGTCAAAATTCCATAGGTCTTTTTCGCTGGTGCTCATATTAGACGTATCATTAGACAAGGGAGGTAACCATTAGGTTACAGCATGTCTTTTGTTCAAGAAACTTTTTTGCATGTGGTCAATATACAATATTTTCTGTTCAACAGTACTACCCAGAGGGAACAATAATATCCACTGGCTTATCTAAATGGGCGAGTGCGGGTGGCTGGAGGGTAAGTACTAAATTATATCCATCTTTAGTCCTTGCTGTAGTAGTTAATAATAAAACTGGGACACAGATCTTGGCAAACTTCAATTCTTGATCATTTTTGAGCTTTATAAAATCCCAATGATTCATAAAGAACTAAGTCATAAACATTTTTGGATTTTCTTATTGTGCAATTTTTTTCTTCGTTTTGCAGCTTGGTTATCACATGTTCCCAGATGAATTACGTGTCCTGAAAACTGCAGTAAATAGCGCTGCAAGTCACAGTTATTCGTGTGCCCCAGCGCCTATGCAGCATGCAGCTATTCAGGTTGGCGTGTGTTTCTTAAATAATCACCTTTGCTAAGTTTCGGCATCCATCTGATAGACCAAAGATCGAATTGTGGCAAGTTTTGTGATTTGTCACGTTTATAAACCAAATGACACTGTTTGGAAGGTCTTCGTGTCAGTTAGTAATTGAGACAGAAACATTCTTAGATTTGATTTAAGATCTGATTAGTTTTAGCTATAACATCCACGAAACCAATACAAAATTTAATTTGTTTTCATTTCCATTGACACTCAGAGGCTATTAGTATGAAAAATCTGACGAGTGGAGGTGTAACACATTCCATGTAAACAAATATACACTGTTATATATGTCATATATTGTAGGGCAAATAAATTCCCCGGTAACGATTTAGCAAGTAGGCCTATACGCCTTCCAGTTTCGTTTTACACGCGTCAATTAACGTGATGTATTATGGAATGGGGTTTTGGGGTTCCCGCCTTTAACCAAAACCAGATTTTAATGAAATTTAGTAGGAATACAATTATTCGATGTGGCAAGATGGTCAATTTGATTGAGTTTGGCGTGTGTTTGCATACAGGTGGCTTATTAAATTCTAAGAAATTTTGGTAGAAATATTTATGCGGGAAAATGTAGAACAAGGTTTAGTCTGGTGAATGTTGGGTCTACAGATGGCATATCTGGGGAGAAAGACCAATTGTGATTGTCAGGTACTAACTTTAGAGCTGGTATATACATATAGTTCCTCTGTATTTTTGTTATCTTCTATCTCTTTTTACTCTAGATGTTTGGGGACACGGTATCTTGTGATGATTATATACAGCACACGTCACGAATTCTTTCAGCAGTCGCAAATTTCTGTCATAGGTACGTTACATATTATCAGACATATACCAAAATACACCAAAGATTTTTTTATGCATACAAAATACCTGGTATACATTTCATAGATATAGTTGTCAAATGTTCTGCTCAATAGAAAGGCAATGAATCCAGCCGATTCTGCAATATAAATATGATTTATGGCCTGTCGTTTATATCTGTCGATATGGATAGCACGCGCTTTCTCAATTTGAAGATAACCCATACCCAAGTTTCGCTCTTGACATTGTCTTTATTGATAGACATACCTTACCAACACCTCATTTGGAACTACCAAAATTACTGATGTGCAATAGATATCAAAATTATCCAAATATCGAAAGACTAACACACTGTTATAAAATAAAATATTATAAGTTCTCTAGCATATGATGCATGGTGCCAGGTTAATTTTTTGACAACTTGACCATAGTCGTTATTATTTAAAATTTGAAATTGTGGCCTTTCTGTCCCCAGTCAGCTGGCGTCAGTGGGTGTGAAGTCAGTTCTTCCAACTGCCGGTTATTACATCTTTCCTGACTTTGGAATCGTCCGGGAATCCTTAAATAGAAGAGGAATCACAACCTGTGAGCAGATGTGCAGTGCTTTGCTGGAAGAATCGTCAGTGGCAGTAAGTCGAGAAAACTCAGGTTGAACTAAAGACACCACATACATTAAGGCACGATTTACTGCCGGAGGTCACGAGGAATGGTAGGAGATTTGGTGTCAATAAAATCCGAGATCCAATCCATTTCAAGTCAATTGTGTATTGATCTCAGGCCCTAAACCGAGCATACAGAGTGGTAGAGAAAGAATATAAAGACAAAACTAATATACAATCTTTAATTAACGCATAATTTGAATTCATAAACCAATTTTTGTCCTGTCTCAGGTTATGGCTGGGGGACCAAGCTACCTTCGACCAGTAGAAGAATTGACTGTAAGGCTGTGCTTTGTGAATTTTGAGGGATCTCTGGCTCTGTCTGAAAGTCGTTCTATGGGTCTCTCCACTCCTCTCCCTGAAGACTTCATCAAAACGAGATGCACTCCACTTTATGAGGCTATTCAGGTAGTTGTTACTTGTTATTTGTTAGTTTCTCTTTGTGGAGTTGCGAATGGCACAACGGTGTCCATCAGAATTGTATTTGTCTTAGAGAGAAAATGTATGCACCAAGAAATCGAAGTGAAACATTGTTGGCGAAATGTTTATGCCCGGAATTCTTCCTTATATACAACACTTAGTAAACCACCAGGTCTGCAGTCGTGATTTAGTGGTTAGCGTGTCGGAATATTGAACCTCCTTCGATGTTCCGCACACAGACTCGGGCATATATGAGGTAGTCGCATGGTGACTTCGGCAATCGCAAGAGTGTTTTTTGTTTGCGAGGATTGCCATATTACCGCTGAAACCATCTGTATATATACGTAAGGATTTGCTTTTCGATGTGATAAGGTAAGAAGCAATTTGGGGATAAAACATAAATGAAACCAAACTAAAACAAGTATAATGTATTGCTTTGAATGTCCCATAATGCTAGTAATTACCATTGATAGATTGATCGATTATGTTCTTACAATGCTGCGGTACATAATAATAAAGAAAGTAAGGGTTTGTTTAATATACATGTATACAACACTTGGCCAAAGGATTATCAAGTTGATGATAAAAACAATGCAATAGGAAAGCCAAAAGGCAAATGGTGTACCTAAATCTGTTCTGTTCGTTTTGAGGTTTACTGGATTTTTTTTTTATGAAATTAATACCTTAGGCCTACTTCTAAATCAATCTCTTTAGACTTTCTGGTTCAAAAAGCACTACGTGTTGGATGCACTTTTGTCTTTTTAATTTCTATATATAGGCTTTGAAGCGTTGGGTACAACAACAGTTAGATGGAACTGGAACAACTGTGGAAAAAAGTTTCAACAAAGATTTGCAATAGTGACACGGATTTTCTGATTCATACCCTGCTTTAATCACTCACTTCCAACCACCGGACTTCGTTTTTACACATACTGAACAGCTCTGATGTTTACAAACATGTGAAGTAAAGGAAACAGAAAACGAAAATAGAGATCAAAATACTTTATTCTTCGCAGTTTGTTATTGAAAAACATAAAAATGTAATATTCATGGTGTTAACATATTATCACAGCTTTGTTGTTATGGTAAATAAACAAAATGGCAGTGCATCCAAAAAAAGACAAACTTGTCTTTATTCTTATTATTGAAAGGTTTCATCTAGTGGAAGTTGGTGTGGTAGTCGATGACCATCAATCCTCACAAGGATAATATATTCCTAGAGTCAACTTTTAAACTCTGTATATATCATGAAAGGCTAGATGTTCATCTATAACCCGATTATCTACAGCATTAGCAAAGGAAACCCCACAAACAGGGCATGATGCTGGGAACACAGTTCTGCGGTGAGGTTTGGGACATTGCGTTTTGGGAACGGCATCATGGTGAGCTCTCTTGGGTGCTTTCTTCTTACCACCGTTAAGCTTAGGTTGTTTGGCGACTGGACCTTCGGTTTCCCAAGATACCGAGTCGGAGCCATTGCCTTGAGAAGCTTGAGACTTTACCACTGGGACATCCTGCGGTTTCTCAGCTCTTGGACACAGACTAGCACACCAAGCTGACTTGCACACATCCGGTACGCTAGCCAGTCCACTGGACACAAGGCGGTTGGTAAAAGACTGTAAAGAATAAACAAATAATTCTGAAATGTCGCAATTAAGATCTAACGCCAAGACCTATCACATGGTGTTCAATTATGTCTGGTTTTCCTGTATACCTGTATACAGATGTATTTGTGATTATATCGACCAATATAGTGCATGCTATATGACAAATATCTTAGACATATGCCATGTAAAAAATAAAAAGAACCAGCTGTCTGGTTCGACAGCGGAAATCAACGAAAATTACAAACCAGGTTTGGGGGCGAAGTTTTGAGATTTGTCACGTTTATAAACCAAATGACATCGTTTGGAAGGTCTTCATGTCAGCTCTTTATTGAGACAGAAACATTTTTAGGTTTGATTTTAGATCTGATTGGTATTAGCTATAATATCCACGAATCCCAGACTTAATAAAATGTGTTTTCATTTCCAATGACACTCCTGCAGTGGCTATTAGCATGTAAAATTTCCTGTGTAACAATTATACACTGTTAAATATGGCGATAATGTGTTCGGATGAGGAGATAATCCATGGCGTTTATCGTTATTATCACTCACCGCCATGGCGCTGTTACGTTTAACATCGAGTTCTTCTCTCAGCTCATGTATTTGTTTGAGGAGATAATGTTCCCTTGTTTCAGTTTCGTATTTAAACTGTGTCATCTCTGACTCTGTGTCCACCAAAATCCTCATTGTGTGTTCTTCTCGCTTCAGGGAGGACATCAAACTCTGCTTCACATCGTTATACTCCACGGATATTCTGCTAATCTCACTCTTTGCAAACTGCACCGAAACATAAACAATTGACAAAATGTCTAATTAGACATTGGTAATTCTACTTAAACAATTTTTATCAATTCCTATATGCTAATTACTTCTGCATTTCGAGAAAACTGACCAGACAGGAGATGATATTATAATTAGCATTCATTCATTTAGTCCAAATGTTGCAGGATTGATCGATCTAACAGTGATTGCAGTCTCAGTTAAGTCGCCTTCACAGATGAGAGTTTTCGATACGAAAAGTCGTATTCGACGGATCGAAATAAATTGAGTATTGTACTTTTGATTCGACATGTTGCTTGGACATAAAACCTATGTTTGTTTACACGCTTCGAGTCAGTCGAATTCGACAAAATCGCATCTTGTGGTTGGATTTAACTTGGTTGTGTATTCAGTGTATGCTATTTGAAATCAAACGAACATTTGCCGACATAAATTACAGAGACATAGAAACAAACCAGAATTGTAATTACCATGACATAAGATGTGAACACAGGATAAATATTACGTAAAGCTGGAAAGACATGTGGATAATATGCCTTATGCAAACACTACTTACCTGAAGTTGTTTTTCTGAAGCAAAGACTTCTTCTTTAAGTTTATCCGCGTGTTCATTTCTTTCGTTGAGGGCACTTTGCAGACCTTTTATACTGATTTCCTGTTGGTTTATGACTGCCAGTAGACGACCTGCCATAGGAAACATTCCATCATTAATAGATACCCACCACGACAGTAAATCTTTTAAAGTGGGCTACTATGTGTGTAGGTCCAGCTAACGTATTTATCAAAAGAACTATCACATTCTAAAAGTCACTTGAAAATCGAGCTTGGTTCAGGATAAATTCTGAGTTAATCGTTTCAGTTTAGAAATATTTGGCACATTTTTTATTTACACGAAAATTGTGATATTGGCGCAACAGATAATAAAACAGCTGAAACATTTGTATGGAAATAAAACACACGCTAAGTGTATAAAATAATTATGATGTTGATGCAAAAACTCACCACAGCGTTTGTTTTTATACACTTGCCAGCCATCTACGTCAGTTTCTTTGCCTTCGACTTCAGCTAGATTGATATTCTTACCTGTTAATGAAAAACTATTCCATAAAATCAAGATACAAACACAGTTTTGCCTTGGATACAACACAAATGTTTCCAAAAATGTGCATGTATAAGCGAGGTTATATTGTTTACATGCTTCCGATGAGTAGTAATCCTGGAGCAGACTGTTTCAGTGTAGAACCAGGATTATTCCGATTGAGTAATACTTTATAGGAAATCACCTGAATTTGTCACAAGTATAATCAGGTTCCTAATATATTTGCATTTTTATTTTACAAGACCTCGTGTTTATATGGAATAAGCCCTTGTTACAGGGCAATAATGGTTAATTGTTGATTACTGTAATATATGCTAGATTGTTTGATTGACGTTTAATGCTACGTGGTGCACGAGGGAGTTTGAATGCTATGACGACTTCCAATTACCGGTAAAAACGTTGTAAAACTCCCTTCGCACGATAGAACAATTACAAAAGCTTCACAGAAAAATGGCTAAAACGTCAATGAAGGTGTACAGTTACCAGTGAAGTCGACGACACTGTTATAACCTTTAAGAGAAAGGCTAAACAGTGTATCGTTGAGCTGAGTCTCCACAGTAGTACACTTTGTCTGGGATTCGCACAGATTCTTTTCACTCAAGTCCTTAAAAAAAAACAAATACGCACATATGATAGAATAACAGGGAAAATAGTTTTGAAAGATCTCAAAGTTTAAAAATTATCTATTAACATTTCAGGATGTCTTTTTGTGGGTACTTATCTGTACAGTACAAAATGGCAATCTGATACTTAGCACAATAAAGCTAATTTGGTTTATGGTAGATAGCAGGCTAGAGTACAAATAAATTAAAACACAGAACCAATAACTCCTGGATAAACAGTTCATTTCCGACAGCAGCGAGTCGTATACGGTATAAGCTCAGGGGCATCAACAACCCTTTCTGTCCTTTATATCCACACTCTTTTATTTTATGAGTTAATGCGTTTCGCGTTGATCTTGTATCGTTAACCTGTTTGCTTACGGTTGTATTAGGGCAGTTTCAATCCTGCATTGGTATAGCACACTGTCATACGAGGGAAAAATAAATAACTTAGCAGTAAAACACCCGTACAACAAAACAAATCTGGAAGTGGTTCATTCCCGACAAGCTCTGACAACTAGTGATCGACCAATATAGTTGTGTCAATGAAGAAATTTGTTGATATTAATAAAATACAAGTAGTAAAACTGGTAAACAAATCGTTTCCAAAATATTTATATTTAGATTTAAAAGTGTATATATTCGGTTTTCATCATCCGTTTACCTTTTGAACCGCTTATGTTTATGACTTAAGTATAACTGAAAACTGATAACCAAAAGAGGTTTTAAAATCGTGTGTGTCAAGAGTTTTCTACCATATAAATGTTAGTCAATTAATGCACCTGAATTGACTGACATACCATATGCTTTAAGCTTTGCTATACCAAGTTAATGGGGTAGAGGTGAAACGCGTTCATTCATCTCTACGTACCTGTGTTGACCAAGAGCAAATTTCTATCCACGATTAATTTCGGAAGTAAATAAAATGTAACAGTTGTTTGAGTTCAACTTTTTCAAATGTTTTTGTTAGAGATGATTAAACTAAAACACTAACAGGTCAACAGTTCGTGCCACAAAGGTTGTCTTCCCTTTTGAAAAGAGTCCATACCTCGGCTTGTTTTTCACCATTAGGGAAAGTGTACTTTTTAACATATTGGTTAAATAAATAGCAGCAACATGATACTATACAATAGTTTACTGGAATTTGATCATAACCAATAGTATACGTGCCCAGTTTTCTAGATTATCCTTTTAACTGTCACAATCTGTTGGATAGTAATCGTATTTGTTTAAGTCAACAAAAAATCAACCGTGAACACGTTTACCATCTTTATTATTTTTACACCTGGCATGGATAGCTAAAACATAGTGCTTTGTAAGTAAACGTCTACATTTAACACAATCCATAAGTTAGCCATTTTAGGAATTTAACTGTTGCCATAAACACCATACACTTAAACATATCATAATCGCGGTGGGAAGTCACGCCTGTTTGGTGTCAACATGGCATTTAAAATCTTTATTTAAATTTTTACTGTGTCACTGAGTTTATTCTAAGAAATGGAATTTCTTACAACTTCTACTTACTAGTTCTCCCTGGAGATTTACTTTGGCCTGCTCTAGATCCTTGTTCTGTAGAAGCAGATTACTGATATCGTTTTTAAGAAATGCCATTTGGGTTAGAACTTCTTCTATTGTTTTATCAGTCTCAGTGTATTTAAGCTGTTGTCGCTCATAAACTTTCGCTTCTTCCTCCTGTTGGCAAAAAATGAAAGACTTTAAATGAGATATACCTCAATGTGTGAGCAGAAATAAAGTAGGCCTATGTATTGACGACTGTCTGTCTAAATGACAAACAAGTAGTATCATATACAACAACAGCCAGCGGTCGTTATCCAGTTTCAGATTAAACAGCTTCTCCAATTTAGTCTGAGAAATGCCCGAACAAATACGAAAGGAAGCTATCAAAGTGAACTAAACGAAATGTCTATCACTTATCGTGACAAGGGCTGGGAGAAAACATTTGGAAAAACGTGAATACCCATGTAGTTGTGGATTGATTTGTCGTTTTGACGATGTTTTCTTCAAATAAAAACTAACCTTGCCCTCCAGAGCTTTCCTCAGGTTCACCATGTCCAGTTTGATATCGCAGAGTTCGATTTTTCTGACATTGAGTTGGCGTCGATAAACCTCGAGTAGAGATTTTGCAACGGAACACAGTGCACAACAAGGTAGCAGTTCAAGTTGAATGCAATTATGGAGCCCATATTGGGTGGATTGTATTATCTCAGCAAAGTTCCCGATGGTTTTAACCTAAGAATGATAAAAAAAAATGTCTGATTAACAAATTTGGGGATATTTGTATTTTGTTGTAACTAGAATCGATGGACCGAAAGAGTCAGTCTGTCCGGATTATTTCTAGTTATGCCGTGACTAGAACAAACGTATGAACCGAGAATTATATAGTACACAATTTCCAAATTTCATCGGAATTACCATTTAACTAGCTTGCATAAATTCATTCAACTGAGAAAAAACAGCATGCCTTTAATTTTATTAAAGCCAGTTATTAGTGATATTAGTCACGCAATGATTTGTCTAACTGTAGGCATACGATGCTTCAGCATTGCATGTCATTGTCATGCAAGTTAAACCGTTTGGCAGAAAAGTTCCTAAAAACAGAATTGCCTTTAACAAAACGGGACCAAACCTAGCAGATAACCCTCCTCCCCACCCCTATACCAAAACAGGCTGAAACTTACCTGTGCAGACATGTTGACGTAGCTCGGCTTAATGCTAAAAATGGGTTTGTAAGGAACCACCGATCTCTCTTTATTCTCCATATATTCTGATACAATAGGGTGGTGGGTTAGAATACACAGCTGCTTCTGGACAGAACTGACATCTTCGAAAGGTCCCACCATGGAGGCGGGGTCACGAGTTGCTTTGATTTCTTTCTGTTTGCCCTTTACGGCATCTACGTAGGATCGCTTTGGTGCTATTGTTTCCCCGACCGCTGGTTTTCCCTTTGTGCTATTCACATTAGTAGGAGGCTGTTCGGGAACCCGTTCGAGCTCTGTGTCAGGACACTCTTGTGGCTTTGGAAGGTTTTGGGAAGAATGCGAGATAAAATTCATCTCAAAACTCTCAGAACTAGTCGAAGAACCTTCAGCGCATGATACGCCAAGATCTTCAAACCCTGGATTAAAACGGTTACTGGTTATTGTAAAAAATGCATTATTTATACCGAACGCTCTTATCTTAAAATGAACAAGGTGGCAGTTGGGAGAGAGCTTCAAATTGATCCGATGCATGCGCTGGCATGCGCGCTTTCATATGAGTGAAATTACCTTTCGTTATTCGAAAGGTAATACGCCAATCAAACAAATACACAATGAAATAGACATATAATCTGTTTGGACATAGGTACAGTATCTAAGTAAACTCCAACACGGTGAGCTATAGCCATGAATTACATAACAAAATATCAAACAGATTGAGGATAAATCAGCTAAGAAATTAATCAGCAAGCGACTTCATTCTATAAAAAAGGGATGCTAACTTAGATTCTCAAAATGTTCAGAAATCGCACAAAGCTGGCAGGATCCATTACCTTGTGTATCCAATGAGACACTTGATCCCACCAAGGAGTAGGAGGAGTGTTGTGAGAGACCATCCTGGGGCTCGGGGGCAGTTAGTAGGGTGAATGACTTGCTCACTCCAGCCACATAATTCCCGCGGGATACATAGAGAAACTGAAACCTACGGGGGTCCACCGGAATGGCCTAGCGAGACAACAGATAAATTATCAGAACTTAATGTTATAACTTAACAGAGTTTTTGACAAACGACTTAGAGACACCTTCCTCAAACTAAGTTATGGCTTCAGCTCTGATGCTCCTCGTTTTAGTTATTGTTCCCAAACGAAGCCTTTGCAGCTCTATCAAAACGCGTTTGAAATTTGCTCAAAATTAAGATTTCCACTTTCACCAAACTGCATGGCAGCTGAAACTAAAATAAAGCAGTACAGAAACGCCGAAAAGACTCATTTTGACGGTCTCAATATTTAGATTCGAATTAAGTTAACTTCGGTTTCTTACTGCTGCATTATGTCAAACTTTTCAATGGATCAACTCATATGGTTGTGTATAAATAAAACCATTTAAATCCTCCCATTTCTTCCCCAGTATGTTTGTTTAAATCGGTATAAGGACCTTGATATGTGTCTATTCACGCAAACTGATCGCATTACCCTGTTGAGTGATCGATTTATAGCTTTATCACTTAACATAATACAAAAACAAAACTTCTATCAGAAAGAAAATGGCAGCATAAGGTGTTTGAAAGTACTATAGGTAAATAAGTGCTTATAACCGTAATATAACGACGTGTCCTTCGAGAAACTTACATTCGTTGTTATTCAGGAAATGTTTGTCCAAGATATAGCCTATATAAAAGATTTAATCGTGAGCTTGTCAAGTATTTGATTAAAATTCCGCAGATTAATAAGCTTATATGTCGATAGTTTTTCTTGCAAACTTTATGTAACATTTTTAGCAGTCTGAAAAACGTGTGTTGGAAACTGCATAACTCATCATCCTCTAAGTAAAGTATACGTTTAGATCATATATTGCCGCTGAAACACATACCTGGAGCTGGTGGGCAGGGAAAACAACTTCATAGGTGTCAACAAGTTTGGGGCCATTGAAACTCACTGGGGCCCAAACATAGCAGAGATAATCTTCGGTAGTTCCCCAACCAGTTCGAAACAAACCAACCCAGTCGTTTGGAGTGGGGGCAACTGCTGTGCCAAGGGTGTATTTGACAAAGATGTCGGAAGGTTGGTGATACTCGGGAGAGAGGCCGTGGAAACTTACCAGATCCACCCAGGGGTTCACACTCTCAATCTCAGGATCACTAGGCGACCGTCCAGATGACATTCTGCCAATTCGATCCGAGACTGAGCTGAACAACCCCTCAAGCTGTAATGTAATCAAATAAAAAACATTTAAAAGAAATTGTATAATTGACAAATTTACGCTATCATATGCAGAGCTAAACACACCATGTTGACGAACACAGCATCATCTATATATTTCTCGATTTTAATTGATCTTCATCCCTTTGTGCTCATGTGCAGTCGGTTAGAGTGCTTGGCCTTCTAACCAGAGAACCGAGTTCGAATCCCGGTGGAGGCAAACAAATTTTATTTCTCTACAACAAAAATATAAGTGAGGGGAACCTAATTTAAAAATACATTGCCTTGGTCAGAACAATCTTGGATCAATACTCAAATTCAATTTGGAACCCTTCTCAGTAACCCCCCCCCCCCCCCCCCTCCCTCTACTACTTTGAGAGATAGGGGGGGGGATAGTGAATTGAATTATTCTCCTTTATGCTGTGGACAGTAGTCGTGCCATTAAATACAAATTATCTCAGTGAATTAACAATAGTTCCATATCATAAAAATCCGTAATAAAAAAGGTAAATATACACTGTTCATCTAATTTGCCAACGTATACGGATGCAAGCAAAAGTTTCTTTCTCATTAAAAATATATGTAAGTTTTACATAACTTTATCTGATAATAATTATTTTCTTATTGTAAAATAGCCTGGAGTGAGGGTCCAGGGGCCGCCTATGCCCCGGAAGCTCCCAGGTATCTAAATTGCCGAAGATGGATTCTAAGCTATTTCGGACATATAATTCGGAGGTTAGATCAATACCACAAAACTCCGAAAATGCATTTTTGGGGGTAAAAAAAACCCTCTAAAAAAAAAACAAACATATACTTACATGAAAAAAAGGTTTCTCCCTTTGGTTATAATTATAACGCCCTGTTTTAGGGGGACAAATGAAGTAGTCCATATTATATGGAACGGAGTGATACATTTGCATAAGTTATATATACACACTGGGTCTGTACAATCGACTGATGAGAATTCAATCGACTTCAATCTATTTTTATGAATAGCCTGGAGTATATAATACGCTTGAGCAAACGGCAAAATGTCAATAAATCGTATATGTGACATACCGGTACTTGTAGAAAATGGTCATTTAATTATATTGATGTACCAATCTGCGCGTAGAATTTCATGGAGTTTTAGCGGCTGTTAAATGAAAATTTGGTTCACGGGAAAACAAAACTGTAATAATACGACTTTATTAGAAATAGGGTTTACTTTATCTTAACTTCGAAGATACAGGAAACTTAATGTATGTAGGGCCTAAGAGAATGTCCTTGGGTTGTTTTCTTTTATTAGAGCTGGGATTACAATATATAGGGATATGTAACAGCAAGCTTTAACACATTCTAAACGTTATTCGCGGATCTACCTGCGGAGATTCCAGCTTTACGGTATCACCGAGCCCATTCTAAACGTTATTCGCGGACCTACCTCGAGATTTCATGAGAAGATTCCAGCTCTAAGGTATCACCGAGCCATC
>JAQQZZ010078475.1:0-19862 GCA_030265115.1 Mopalia vespertina
AGTGGACAATCCGTCGTCATATAAGTGAAATAGCCTTGAGTACGACGTTAAACCCTAATCAAACAAACAAACAAACACTCATAATCCTATTGGTCGACAGACGGACTCGATCCTGTGAACGGTAAATTGGAGTTGGATTAGTAAGCGCACGCGCTAACACTAAGCCATTGCCGCGGGCCCAGCCACACTTCAAGCCAATGAGCAGTGTAACTATGATTTAACTCACACCTTTCTGTGCTGTTTGTTTTGGTTGAAAACCAAACGGAGGTCTCTTTTAATCTGAATCTCGCTTACTCCTACGGTCATCAGAAGGTCCAATCTCAATGTAACATAGCTTATTTGTTATTTGAAAGATTAACACCATTATGGTATCACAGGTCGAATGTTGGACTAAACATTACGGCCTTACTTGGCTAGCACTTCTTGTGAACAACTCGTGAACATTTTTTATGGTTCTCAAGTTAAAACAAGTCAAGTTATCATTGATAATCTCTGACAAAGAAAATACTTCAGTGGATTAACTCTGTTTTGTGATCGTTTGGTGAAGATATCAGCAAAACCGTAAAGTGTATATGTATGTATCGAAACGTTAGTAAGAGTTTGTTTGTTTCATTTGGATTTAACTTATGACGACAAATTGTCTATTTCACTCTGTGCTTATTAAAATACGGTGACAAGCGGAAGGAAACATAATAAAAACCACTCCCGAGATTATACCGGAGACACATATCGTGGGACTCGCTCGTATAGCCTATCTGAGGTAGCAGACTGACGGACTCAAATCCGTGCGTGGTACACTGACGAATGGTCAGTAGACCGACACACTAACTACTGAAACATTTTACAAGCTTATAAAAGAATTCAAGGTTTGACTTTCACAGACCTCTACGCTCATGGTAAAGACATTCTGGATAATATGGGATCATGACCAGATTGCGTCTAAAATATTTACATTCCATTACATCTTTTATATTTCCAGCTTATATTATTAACATTTACTTAAAGAATAGGTCAATGCTTGACTTTCACAGACCTCCACGTTGATGGTAAAGACATTCTGGATAATATGGGGTCATGAACAGATTGCGTCTAAAATATTTCCCGTTGCTAAGACAGCACAAGGTTCCTGTCAGTTCCAATCGTCGAGTAGAGGTGGCATGATTGACAGAGTGGTGTCTGTAGCTCAAGTTTCCCTCAAAGAAGGACTGAAAAAGATCATAGACAGTTTAAAACACCAAGAAACAACTTACCGTCGATGTACAGATACGCGTATGTAGTCTTTTTAATGCGCTCGTTACATTTAACACATCTGTAATTTTACCACGATAAATTATTAAACACGCCCATAAGTAAATACTAACGTTCACATAAAAAGTCCAGGACGTGAATTAAAATGTGAAAAATGTAAAGGTCGTATAGCATACGCACTGTTGTGTAAATGATGCTATAAACAAAACAGATATTTATTTCAACGTTGTTCTATAATGACTAGGTGCAGATAGTGAAATGTGCTCTTGCTGTGGAAACTGTGACGCTAAGGCTTCAACACAGACATTGTTGTTCCCGAGCAATGAAGGTAAGATTTGTTTAATGTCCTATAACAATGGACGTTTCGAGATTTGGAAAGGGGGGTTATTTAATCCTTGTAATGCGGTCATCTTACGTCACTTCATTCGTGATAGAGGCGCTTTGAAAAGACGTCACACAAACTAAAATGGCCGCGAATCTCGACCGAATGGCGGATACGTCTAAGGCTTCAAATTCGACACATATTCTGCACTTTGGCTAAGGGCAGTTTGTTTGGAGAGTAGCAATGCTGTCTTCACTTAGCATTGAAGGAAAGTTAACTTTCCAACAGTATCAAAACGACGCACATAGTGAGGTTGTCGCAGAGTCAATTATTGTTGGCCTACACCGCCATTATACAAGTAAACTACCCTTAAGCACGGCGTCGAACAATCGACACTTAATCTCATGTTAATGTTAAAGTACAACCTTTTAAGAGACGTTAACAATTATGGATAAAAATACGAAAGAAAGACTATGGAATATGGATTTTAAATTTCTTTCATGATGTATTTACATTTGGGTATTGTTTCCAGAAACAATTATAGCTTCCATACTTTGATAAGCAAAAATGTTGTCCGCAATAGTGTTCATTATATGTATTAGAGTATTAAAGATTACATAAAACAAGTCTGAAGACGTGCATGAAATTCTAAATCATAACATTCGTCCTCTGTTTCTTCCATTATACTGATTAAACCAGAGTTCGCTGATGTGTGAAGGTCACCACGAGTTGATCACCTTTACCCTTTAGCCAATGACGAAGGAGCTTAAGCTTGTAAGGTGGCAAAATACAGGTGACAGTCCTGAGTTATAGTTTGTGTCTTTTGTTACGGGTAGATTTCCGGATTGGTGTTAAACGCCGTTTAACGGTATTTCACTCATGCGAAGGCGATGTACCTGAACAGTAAATATAGCCATATTGAAACTAAACCATGCTTACACTGTGAAGTTTTTTGCTCCGTGGAAAATCAAGGTCCCTCCAGTGGGAAGATGTCTGCCGTGTTTATATACTATCAACATGTATATTCTAACGATCAAAATAAGTGTTTATTTTGTTTTTGTATTTCAGGTGATCAACATGATCGGTCAGCTTTCCATCGTCCAGAAAGAGTCAAGCGGTATCATCAATCAACGACCCCCTATAGTGATGCATTGAAAGCTGTGGCTGTGTTGCCCTACCGTTTGGACTCTAGAAGCAGCGTGTTGACCAACAACAGAAAGACACAATTGAACGACAGAGTAGGATCATATTCAACCAGTACCTCACCACTACATGCACTGTATTGTGACTTTTTCGGAACAAAATATGAAAGGACGAACCATTTAGAGCCGTCCAGCACAAACTCCTTGTGATCGCAGTGTGTGACATCATCTGAATTCCGTGCCATAGATTTACAATTGTATTGCTTTAAACTATATTCCCGACATTATGGCGCAATATGCGGAAAGCGGAGACTTTTAGAGGAAAATGATACAAATCATTGAGTAGCATCAATAGAGGATACATATCAGTATTTATTTAAAACTGTAATTAGAGAATTAACGACAATGCGCAATCCATTGTATTTTCTCCTGTTATCCTCGTACTAAAAGTTCCTACAAATGCTTAAATGGTATTGAATTAATAAATATATTGAACTCTAACAAAGACACTCTTTTAGTGTGATTGTCATTTAACGGCATGACCGGCATATAAGACTTAACGTGAATTCTTAGTCTTGGGTTAGGTTTAATAGTAAAACTTACCCTAAAGTAACCCTAACCCTAACCCTTACAATAACCCTAAACATTACACTTAAGCTGACGTTAAATTTTACATGACGGCATTCTAAAAAAGAGTCGATTCTACATCCTACGTCAAGACACTGGCTCTATAAGTCACACCCCGGTCACCTTGTACTGAACTTCTTTCATTTGCCGATCCGTGGCAAATGTTGCCCAAAATATTGGCGTAAATTAATGTAATTTGGAATGTCCCGTTGGTGATACTTTCAAAAATGTATGTCGAATGTTATTTGCACAAGAGTAGGCGGAGAGGAAGGGTTGATTCTCTCCCAGAAAAACTAACGGTTGGTTTCTACATCGTTTGGTGTGTGCGCCTATATGCTATCTCCAATGCCCAGTGATTGCTTCGGACTTATCTTAAGATGTATCCTAACTTGTGGTCAGTCGATTTTGTCTTTATATTTAAACAACAGATATAAATGCATCGCACTGAGATCAGGACCCGATTCTACAAAGAAAATTATACTTAAATTAAAATGATGTTCAAGGGACCTCAAATTTCTCAGTTTGTAATTTAAACATTTATCATTTGAGCAATATCATAACAATGTTTGTCAGAAATAATTGCATGTATAACTTAATGAAGACAGGTGGTAAAAATCTCATAGTTAGTATTTTGACTTTAGACTATTGTGGCATTGGGTCATGTTGTCTCAAAGTTCCATGACCATGAGTCCAGTACAGATTAGAAAAAAATAATACGGCGGATAACAAATGGCATGTCCGGACGGTAAAATGAAACTAGCTGAGCTACCAAATAACCATCTTCGCAAGCCAAGGTTAAGACATGGGTGTATTAACATTGGCACATTACAAACCTCTGGCGTGTTATCGGAGTCGAATAAGGAGTACGCAAGGTATGGAGGTAAGACGGCGACGGTTTTAATCAAATGTTGGAGTCTAAAGATGGTGGAAAAGAACTATCATAACAAATACACGTGGCTGTTGTGCAGTAGAGCGTCGCTGATAATTTGGGGTCCCACGATTTTGGGTATATGCTGCCAATAGAAATCCAGCATATGAGGCTAGGTTAGAACACAACTAAGCAGCGAAATGTCGCATGGTATCTCTATAGCAGTCTATATATATAGAGATACCATGTTTTCCTATGATGCCAAATAACGGAAGCTCGGATATTTTGCCAATTAAATATGTTAAATCATGGTGTCCCGTTTCAGAGTACTGTTACGTATTAAATAAAGAACAAAAACCCTTCTTGCCTAGATTTATTATAACTTAACAATAGGAGACGTGGAAAAGCAGAGGCGACAAGGGCTACGATCCAGGGCGTGGGGCCTAGATCGTCAGAGACGCGGTTGGGGAGGGGTTGGGGGCATTTAATCGCCATCAGTGAAGACTACTCTCATGTTTCCCTATTATGTTCATGTTAACTAAGGTTAGAGACATTGCGATGAGAGTTTTATAATAAGAGCTACAGTAAACATCACCTCTTGGCGACCAGCACATCCATGATTTGAAGAACGATTTTCGTTATCTGCCCTGCATTAGAGTGGCCAATCCGTAAAATTGTCACGGAGTTAACACAACTACACAACATACCTTTGTATCACGCCTAACAAGTGGCTGACTTTTTAACTTTGAACTCAATATTTCGCTTTTATTGTGCCATCATCGGGACTATTGATGGTGGATTAAAACAATTATGAAGCCAAATACGCGAGGGTCAATGGGCGGCCAGTCCCCGGCAGCCCTGAGGCTGAGGGAGCCTAGCGGGACAATCTCAGCGATATTTGACAATGACATTTGGTCAGTCATTCTGATAAGATCGATTTTAATTCGCAGTTTAAAAAGAAAACAAATAACTGTGGACCAGAGCCTCACTGCTGAACAATACGTTTTGTATACTGTATACTGTACGCTCGATATTTCTGATTCATTTGTGTTTAACAGTTGTGTCAAGAGTAACAGTATTATTATGTTATGCTCCGTAAGCGTCTGATCAAACTCGCTGTCCACTGACACGACAGACATCAGAACAGTAATAAAATATATTTATATGTATTGCAATGGTATGTTTATGGGTGTTTTTAATTCTGTTTAGATTTTTAAAGATCTTGAGTAAACTGTGGTATGGATACAACTACAGTCAACCGTACTTAATTCTTCACAAGTTAATGAAAAACAGTACCAAGCCCAATTTAAGTGAAGGGATGTGTATAGTTTCCAGTCACATACAACAAACCTATCCCACAAAACTGGTGTGTGTTCTCAACTAGTGTTTTGCACAGGCTGTAACACAAAATTCCGAGTTAGGTGCACGATTGGCTTTTATCGCACTTTCTCGCGTTACTTGTCATGTATAGGCAGTCAGCCAAAGTGTTACGTCAACGTCACGTGAATAAATAATAATAAAGCCAATGGTACACCTTAATGAAAATTGCAGACAACCAATGCACCTGCGGTCGTTGTTGTTTATTTGTTAGAGTAGCGGCTCCATTTTTGCACCTGCCGTAATAAAAATGTCAACTTTTATAACGTTATATAGAAACAACCTACGGTGGCGATTAAAATGTGATCCAACCATCAAAATTAATACATTTGGAGAATTTTTTTCTTTCTTTTTTTTTCTAAAAACAGTTTTCGTGCCTTTATAAAGAAGAACTAGCCAATGCCTTGTTGAGTATTATATTCTCTGTATTAGCAAAAATAACGCCAGGTAGATCAACAGATTTATTAATATTTACGTCGCTTGGAATACTTTAGATATGTTGACTATTGTTATCAGCCCACAAGTTTGGCCCCTTTGGCCTGTTGGGCACTGAATGTTAAAAAGACCAACCTAACCTCCAGAATAAACAACAGAGATGAGTTATTGTTTAGGAATATTTCATATAGGACACTAATATCAATTCATAATGAGTATGGTAACACTGTTGTATATACATTAAAATGCCCCGAATGTTACTGTGGTTTTATTGATAATTATATCTATTATTCTGTAAAGATTTTAGCTTTAATTTCCGTCCAACACAATATTGTTTTAAATAATGTTGACAAATTTATACAATCGCGACTTCTCTTATTTATTGTAAAATTAAAAGCCTATCTACATTTTGTAGCTTATACCGTATACAATCTGGCCGTAAACAGTTTCCGATTCAGAGCCGGTCCAGTTATCTATAACTTTGTGTAATCTTATACAGCTTAATTCTCTTAATCTATGACCAGAACAATATAGACATCACAAAAAATGCTCGCACTGCTCAGGTGCAAAAAGGTAAGGGATCTGCAGCTGTCGGCAGACCATGGCGTTCGAACAGAAACTTCTCAATCAATAATTTGACAAACCAACAACTCATGACGGATCAGGATAATGGGAATTAGGTGGTGACTCGAACTTTTTGTATAATTCTGAAACTGGTCAATATTTACCGAGAAGAACAGAGGAATTTCGACGGATTAGTTCTTTTCTTTCCCCGAATTTTCAATAGCCCTCATGGCTACGCGCATGACTGCCAAGACAGACCACATATTACCAAACCATTAAATACAAGATAGCATTAACTGAGCTGGCAAGACTTGATTGATCATGCCAGTAACCCATTACAAGGAAATCTAAAACTGGCGCATATATACACCCATGCCATCATCCGAACATATGGTATCTCTATATATAGACTCCTATAGAGAGACAATGCGGCATAACGCTGCTTATTTGTATTCTGATCTAGTCTCATATGCTGGATTTCTATTGGCAGCATACATCTAAAATCGTGGAAACCCCAGCCTATCAGCGGTGTTCTATCGCACAACAGTCACGTGTATTTGTTTTAATAGTTCTTTTCGAACACTCCAACATTTGAATAAAACTGTCGCCGTCTTACCTCCATGCCTTGCGGGCAGCCCGTCTGCGCTGAAAAGTTAAATGGTACAAAGACTGGATTTGGATATTATTTAAACTGTGAAAACAAAACCTGCTCTTGATCTTGATTATAAGTTAATTTCGAGCACTGCTTTCCGTCATTATGTTTTGCCTCCGGCCGTAGACTCTTACTGTCGTTGAATCGGCTTATTCCATTGGCCGGTGGATTTAGGGGGAAACCACAGATGGGACCAGATTATGTGCCCTTAGTTGACTCCGATAACACGATAGAGGTTTTTAATGTGCCAAAGTTAATACACCTATGTCTTAACCATGGCTGGCAAATATGACTCCATGCCTACAATAATGGACTCGCCGGTGCAATAGAGAGGCATGGCATGAGAGGATATGAGATTATATGCGTTTGGATTTTGTAAGTCTTGGGGTGTCTCCCGTGTCGTCGGTTAGATAATAGTGTGTGGTCGAAAGATCTGTGCCGCTCGCACCGCCGCAAGTGCACTGAACGGGGAGTACTGTTATTCTCCATGATGGTGCATAACTGTCCAAAACCGCAAGCGAACCACATCAAGTGTTTGGGAAGCCGTGTAGGTGTCCATTGGTGTGGACGTTCAGTGCGAGTTTCAAAATTCTCCATATCGTCAACTTGTTAAAATAATTGCCTACGTCATATAATCATGTTTTGATAAAAACGGAAATAACTGTACAAAATTCACATTATTTGATATTTATTCAAAATTTCATACAATACTAATATGATAATAAATTACTATTAAAACACAGTTAATGCTTTTTGTCAAAACCATTACATAAGAGCATCAGATGACTTAGGCCAATATACGAACATACACTTGTGACTTTTACTTGATTTGGGCAGTTATACTAAATGGGAAAAAAATACCATGATCTATTATAGTAAGACGTTGGCAATAATACAAGTGTGGCCAGCATCAATGAATTGGTTGATTTAGGTCAAAATATCAAAATCATCATTTTAACAAGATGACGATATTGTGCTTCTGATCATAGTATAGGGCATCCTTAACGTCAAAGCGTGAGAAACAATTGCTGAATGATATTCATAATGGCCATAGACGATTTGGGATATTAATAAATACAAGATCACATAAGCAGTTTCTGTTACATAGTTCACTTAACTGCGCGTTTCAATATTCTTGACACGTAAGATCGAGCAAGATTTTTATTCAACTTTATGATTGACAAGGTAAAATTATTAAATAAATAATTCTATAAACAAACATTACAATGAGCAAATAAAAAATTTAGCTTGCGCGACAGACGGATTGCAGCTTTGCCGTAAAATAAATAGCCCGACATCTTAAAATATCACAGCAATTCCCATACCACTGTGTATTTTGTGTATTGATATATGTCGTGATTAAGACAGGGGCATTATGTCTCCAATCAGACTGGCCTTCTCGCGAGATCTAAAGCAAGCCACATAGCATGCAAGCTAGCTTAGGTCTGCATCTCTATTAAGAGTAGAGTCAGTACACATTTTTAAAAAGACAGCCCAAGTCTGTTATACTTTATTGTTGAGAAAGAAACCGGAATTCGAACTCTGGTCTCTGGCTAACAGGGCCAGCGCTCTAACTTACTGAGCTACAACGGTTTACGGCAGAACGACCCCTAATTTTCAGACAAGTACATGCGGCGAGTCTTTCTATACGGGAAACACTCACACAGACTGTCACAGAGTCACGTTTGTGTCGAGAAATTACTCACAAATCTGTTTTAATTGTTTGTGCTCTCTGAAACACTGCTTCAGACAGCGCCTGTTATATATGTACATACATATAAAAGCTGTGCAAAAATCTGAGACGATTGATGTTAAAAGTCCAAAGTGATAAACGTAGATAAAGTTTCAAGTGTTTTTGACATTTGTGCACTGATAGATTTTTAAACTGATAAATGACGTGGTTTGTTTCTGCTGTTCATTATCTTACCTCTGTAAGGTAACTGCTATCACTCTGTTATAAATCTGTGCTATGAACATAATATATATTCAGTAGGACATGTATTGCTGAGATTATGGTTTTCAGGAGGGTATACTCGCTACATGTTTGGACACATCGGATTTCTGTCAGAATCACCAGTATTTCAGTCAATCCATAATTGGTATGTTAAGTGGGTGGTTGGTTGAACTTTCCTGATTTCTACGCAGGTGTTTATTTTGTCCAAGGGAAACAAATTAGTGTTCTTTCATGACCTTTGCTTGCTATACTATTCAGATCTGTATACAGCGTGAAGAATTTTTAGCTGTTGTATGACAGACAAAACCAGCCAGAAATGGAAAGAAAAATGAAAGAATTAAAGCCAGCCGAACAGGATAACTGTGTTGTGTCTGTTCGTGAGCAAAAACCTTTTTCAGCTGATAATTTCAACAATTTTACTGAAGTTAAAAAGTTTATGCAAAAGCAACACAAAACACAAACATGGTTGTTAATGTATGGATTACTGATGACGTTTTTGATGGCCGTGATGACTGTTGTACTCGCCCACAACCTCATAACTTCAGGCTGTTTGTTTGACTCTGAAAGTGAAACGGTGCCGACAACACCAGCGAATCCCCAATATCCTGATTCGTTCAGAAATGAAGTCGAAGTTGAACTTGATTTTGTGCAGATAGCGGGTCCAAGGATAACCGAGTCCAATCAAGAGCTCGATCAACAGTATGAGGAGTTTGTGCCATTTGTACCGGAAGAAAAAAATGGCGGAACTCAACCTGGAGGCTGCAGTGATATCCCACCTGCAGGAAGGTTTAGTTGTTTTCCAGGTGTTATGTTAAGTAATGTGAAACTGACACAGAATGCATGTTTAATTAAAGGTTGTTGTTGGGATGACACACATGCAGGTGTTCCATACTGTTTCTACCCAAATGACTTCCCCTCTTATAATGTTATCAGTTCAGAGTCGACCAATATAGGTTCCAGAATCATGATGTCTAGAAATACCCCATCAAAATTTCCCAGCGATGTTAAAACTCTAGTGGTTGACGTCATGTATGAGTCCGATGACCGACTGAGGATTAAGGTAAATATGATAATCTTGCAAGAACTGACAATTAAATCCGGAAAGAACAAAAGTAAGATGTAAATGATCATCTAGCCATATCTACAATAGAAATATATATTTTGAATAGAAATATATACATGTACATATTTTTTTTTAAATTGATGACACTGACACAGACATGCCGATTAATAAAACAACGATGATTCATCTAATGTTCTAGGTAAATTCCCAGATGCAAGTTTTCAAATATATCTTAATCTCGAGTTGTTATGGGTAACCTACACATATTCCGAGAGAAGGTAAAGTCAATTTACATGGTATGTAAAGTATTGATAAAAATTTAACGAACAACATATTTGGAATGGATAAGACATCTCAAGAGAATGTATACACCTTATAACTTCTAGCAGTTTGGACACGCTAATTCTGGGACAGTCCACAGAAATAACATGTAAGACCCCCTGGGGTAAAGCCTATTTGTCTGTCCCAACAGCTAGAAGTTATAGGGTATATATTGTTTACAAAATACGACGCACTAGGCCCTACACCTATTTCCACATTTTAGTTATTTCTATGAAGTATTATACTATATCATCGACTCGACAGGAGATTATATACGGCTAGATAGAATCTTACCGCATTGCCACTCGATTAAGACAGCTTTGTTGAGAAATGATGCCGATGTACAGTTTGTCGTTAAAGTTAATATGCTTATCATATATAACTTCAAATATATTACGATGTGTTCCAACATCTCACATTATACACTTACAGATTTATGATCCAGCAAACCAGAGATATGAAGTTCCGATACCAGTCCCTACTGTACAGACTCGGGCTTCAGATCCTAACTATGTGGTGACAGTACCTCCTGTAGGACAGCGCTTCAGTGTCAACGTCAAGAGATCAGATACTGGAGAAATGATGTACGGAAATTCTGTAGTTATTATTTCTGATAATTTTAACATAGTAGGATATACAAGAAGTGCAACTCTGAAGAATGAAAGACTCATTTTGACTGGATATTTCGGCTTTATTTTACCATCGTCAGCAAAATCGCTTCTGACGAGGGCAAAATAAAGCCGAAATATCCAGTCAAAATGAGTATTGTCGTATCTATGACGACTAGTCGAATCATACTATGTTAAATGCGACGTAAATACACAATCAAACGAACAAAAGTACTGTTTTATTCCAAGTAAAAGAGCCATGGCTAATATTGTGATACCTAGTTTTTATTCACACTATTAACTTCCGGGTATTAATCTTACTGGCAGCCACACGGACAGTCCTAATTTGATGATAGTATGTGCCCGTAATTTGATGTCTATTAAAGTCAAGTCAATTCAAACACTGTTAATATTCTATGTCGTATAAATCCGCAATCTAATCGGATCATTCCAACCAGCACATACGTCGTTTATATCGAAGTCTTTATACCTAATCATCAGTTCTAATGAACTATTACTTATTTGACAATAGCTTCTCGCGAGTATTTTGAGCATTTCTGACATGTTTATCTCTGGAAGAAAAACCACCATTCAATCATCAGAATCAAAGGGACAAAGTGTGATTTTTATGAATTAAATGTGTTGCCCTTAAAAAGATTTGTTATTTTCTTGGGGTAAAAAATCTATTATCCCTATCCTTAAAAAAGTTATTGTCTTTATCAACAGTCAAGTATAGCTTTGAAAATTGATTCGTCCATCTTCTGTACCAATTCTAGCGGTAAGTTATTGTTCAATTTGTCTGTTTATTTGTTTTGTTTCCTTGGCTGGAGGTTATGATTGTTTTGGGGTTGTTGTTTTATTCTTATTAACTTTTCCTTTGTCTTAAACATTTACTGAATTGTGTTTAAAAATGTAGCTATTTCACATTTACTGAATTGTGTTTAAAAATGTAGGTATTTTATTTTGTTTTCTCTGCTCACTTTAGTTTTGACACCTCCAATGGAGTACCTCTGATATTTGCTGACCAGTTTATTCAAATCAGTACGCAGCTGGGCTCACGTTATATCTACGGGTTGGGAGAACACAGAAGTTCATTTCTTCATGATATAAATAGGACAACGTTATCGTTCTGGACACGGGACCAGCCACCTGAGGTTAGATTTAATCAGGTTGTTTGAACTGTGTAAGTCTGCATGTTTTGTTCAATAGATAACAGAACATTTGCATCCACTTGAAGGTGTTTAAAACTATAGTATATTGGTGTTATAACACATATCGAAGCTGCAACAACATGCAATAAAGCTTTAATTTAGGTTTAAATGGTTTGATAATTCCTTTAAGTTGATAAAATATAATAACCATGTAGTACCCTTCTTGCATAGTGTGTCTATATAGCGTTACTCTGACTTCAGCCCGCGGTCGTGGCTTAGAGGCTAGCGTGTCGGAGTACAAATCCTATTTCGATGTACCGCTCACGGGTTCGATTCCGTCCCTCGACCATCAGGTATATTCGTGAGTCACACGATGTTGCTGCTACAATCGCAGGGGTGGTTCTTACTAGGTTTTTTCTCGGTTTTCCACCGTATTTAAACAAGGAACGGTGTGAAATGAACAATATATCGTCACATAAGTGAAATACCCTTTGAATACGACGTTAAACCAAAATCGAACAAACAAAGTCGCACCTGATATGGTTAGTATTGCGATGCTAGGTTGGGATTTAGGACACTGACTCATCTCTCGTCCGAACTGATGTCTATTACTTGTATTTCTTTTCTTTTCTTTCACTTTTTCTGCTTTATTTTCTTTCCTTTTCTTTTAATCGTTAAATTGTATAATCTAAGCACCTGATAATCCAATCTGCCAATTTCTCATTTTCTGTATTTAAAAATATATGGGATAGAAAAAGCCCTTTGGAGCTTTATTCCCGCCAATTGATGTCATGCATTCTTATATATTTTTTATGATTGTTTTTATTTTGGTGAATAAATATTCAATATTCAATATAATTATACATAAACTGACTTATCCATCCATCAAAATGTGCTTTTGTTCATCCGTGTCTGTGTCAATAATCCTATGTGCATTATGATTTCCTAACGATCATTCATGATTTGTTGATTTATCTACTTTAAGCCAAACATTAATCTTTATGGAGACCATCCGTTCTTTATGAGCTTGGACACACAAGGAAAAGCATATGGAGTATTTCTTCTCAACAGCAATGCCATGGGTAGGTCATCAGTTGTGCTCAATAAAAGTTTCTTTCTGAAAGTTCAATGCTTTTAAGTGCTAATTATTTAATAACATATATTGCTTCCCTTGCTTGTTTGTGAAACACCCCCCAAAAAATGTCATATAGATATATACATTGTCAAACATGAGCCACACCGGCGATCAAAAAGTACAACCAATGAATGATCTCATGGTTTAAATAAACTCGCAAGAACATCAATGATTCCATGCATAGCAAAACCAAGTTAAATCAACATGTAATTACATATTCTTGAGAATTTCATATAAATAATTTTGTACTTATGATATACTGTTTATCTTTATTGCTGTATTTTCAGAGGTTGATTTTGTGCCGATGCCCGCTCTGAGTTACAAGACAATCGGAGGAATCCTCGATTTTTACATCTTTACTGGCCCTAAACCCAATGATGTTCTCCGACAGTATACTGATGTGATAGGTAGAACAATAATACCGCCTTACTGGGGACTGGGTTTTCATCTCTGTAAATTTGGCTATGGAAGTGCAGCTGAAGTGAAGAAAGTTATTGCCAGAACACGAGCCACCAAAATACCATATGTAAGCAGCTAGCCATGAACAGAAATCTAATCATGAGACGTGCGATCAATCTAGGATTAATGCAATTTCGTATATAAAAGATAAGAATTGGCCAATTAAAAACACACTACAAGAAGAAATGTATCGTAGCTATGCCTGAAACTTTTTTTATATATGTGCGCCCCGGCATTGTTTAACTTCAAAACTGCTTTTTACATTTTCCGAATAATACTGTTAACTGAAAATAGGACTCACTTTATGATTAATATTGGGGTCTGTTCGATTAACTTGTGCAAAACATATTTCTTGACCAATCGAATACGAGAGAATATAAAGTCGGTTATTGTATCATGACAATCAGTGACATCAAAAAATTCCAACCGAAAGTACCATTAACTTTATGATCAGTGACCTTTTATTGAACATGAAAGAGTCTGATGACGTCACAGTGCTAGCTGTTCCGCCTTTTCGATCGGCACAGAAATGACAGGTTCTGCACATTGTACCTGTTCATTCGATTGCTGTTCTTGCTGTGCTGGATGTCCCGGACACTGAAACGAGCGGACCCTATATCAGAATGTCATCAGAATGTATTGTTTCTAAAACCTTACCTTAACTAATTTTATCCTTTTGTGCTTTACAGGATACCCAATGGAATGATATAGATTATGCTAGAAACAAACTAGACTGGACATATGATCATGATCTTTATGCTGATCTCCCGAACATCTTACAGGATCTTCATGACCATGGGCAACATTATATCATGATTGTGGTAAATAGTATTGTTATTTCTTTACTTTAAGAGAATAAAGATTAAATTTGATCCATGAAATTGCAATACGTTGTCCTGCTATTCCTCTGACTATATGCTGTCTTAACTTTGTAATGGAGGAACAATAATATTCCAACATAGAAAAAACAACTCATGTTGACATTATTATTTCTTAACTTTTCGAGCATAAAGTTTAAATTTGATCCACGTTGCCCCTTTGTCCCTCTGACTTTAGGCTGTCTTTACTCGGTATGGAGGAACATCCATTTTCCCCCATAGAAAAACACTGCTAATTGTATGGCTGTGTCAATGCGGCTATTGTTGATATACATCGCCGTCCTATAAGTGAAATACTCGTTAGGGCGTTCAACTGTAACCCGTCAGTCAGTGAGCTACAGCACTGCCAGCATATACTTGAAGTTACATTTTGAATTGGTTTTAAGCACGGCCAAAAAAAAGCATAGGAATATTAGACTAAAACAAAAAGCGAAATAAATCCATTAGGTATACGCGTCAGTATGCGACCAACATACAGTTTTATCACAAAATATTTTAAGCATGATCTAAATGATGAATTGACGTTGATTAATGGCTCACTATATCTGTGGGGTTTACTCAGGTTTAAAAAGGGAACACCTGTTTAACTTTTAATCTGTTGTTGTCATTTGTGGAATTGAATAAAGCTGTCAAATTATAACAACAAATTATGTTTCAAAAATATAGATATCACGCTAATTATTAAAGTTCTTCCCACTAGGGGCACAAGTGTCTAAGATCGACTTTTTATAACGTAGCCGTATGGGGATTGCACGTATGATTTATTCTTCATACGCCAACTTCATTAAGTTTCTGACCAATCAAATGCGTTATATAATTCACTATTTTAAATAAATATAATTTTTATGTATTTATTAAATATTAAAAACAAAAACAACATTTCAACTGTTAAAAACATGTTTTTAGACATTTTTTTCAGATAAAAAGACGATTGTTTATGTTTGTGGACGTTTAAGCAGCTTTATTTGTCCTATTTTGTCAGGACCCAGCTATTGGTAGTAACCAGACGGCAGGTACCTATCCACCTTATGACCAAGGTATCAAAGAGGGAGTGTTCGTTATGAAGCGAGATGGCACTGGTCCTATAACAGGCAAAGTAAGTCTTTCTTCTTTTTGTAAATTGATTTAAGTCATAGATAGACCCTCCCAGGCAATAAAAATTAAACAAATTTAAGCGCAATAGTCTTAATATAAATGTCATGATATGTGCTTTTTACGATGTTTAAGAATCGTACAAATTAACAGACGATAGTGATATTCATTGTATCATACTGACTGTGTTATGTAAATGTCTTTACTTTTTACGTTGTACATCGTTCTACACTTATATCCGTGAATTCCCGTTTTCCTAATGAAAACCACACACGGTTTATGAGGGGTGATATCTGGGATGTAGTGTGATAAAAAGAGGTTATCCAACAAGAGCCTGTGTGATACAATAAATATCACTCGTCTGCGTATGGTAATTTTTTTAAATCCCGAGAACGCATATTCCAATATAATACTCTGTCAAACCCGTGTGGTAACACATTGTGAGAAACTTCATCCACACACGCATGTGGGATGAGCGCGTGACGTAAACCAACATTTCTAATGTTAACCCATGCATCGACGCTTTTATATCACTACGCAGTAAATTGTAATACAAATGTCATGTGTTTTTTGTGGGTTTTTTTCTTTAATTTCTCAATAGAAAATCCGGCATAAAAGATATTATATGGGAATTTGGCTCGGTAGGGATGATTTTTCCATCTCTCAAGTGGGAATTGTCATCCCAGAATCAAGTTGTGTTAAATCCTTGTATTACCACACGGCTCGACGGTGTTGATAGCGGGGTTGTATAGTGTTATAATAACTGTAATTTAACAGAAAAACAGATTTTTCTGGTTTTGTCAATTATGTCAGTTTTAACTATCATTGTAGGTATGGCCTGGTGAGACAGTGTTCCCGGATTTTTTTAACCCTGTCACTATCAACTGGTGGTACAGGCAAGCTCAGAGGTACCATTCTCAAATACCATTCAATGGCATGTGGATTGTAAGTAGACAGCTGTAAGAATGGCTTAACACTTAAACCAGATTCATTTCCATATTTTGCACGAGTGTAGCATGACAACTTTGAACAAATCTTTCAAGGCTTCCAGACTGCTATGAGGTTCAAATATAGTCATCGTGCCATATCCGTGTGTAAGTTTCCATACAGCTATGCGCAAATATCTATTTGAAATGCAAACGTTAACAACTATAGCTTGTTCTCGAAAAGTAATGATGTACATTGTCTATATCCTTACAGTTGCAGTTTACTCCCAAAACAACCAAATCGTAATAGAAAAGCGACTTCTCTATTCATTAACTTTTTGAATGAAAAACATCATGCTGTATTACGATTGTGGGGACTATGGTTGTGACTGGAATTATCTGGTTTTAATAAACATCAACGCTTTTCAAGAATAATTCGCCTGATGAGTTTTTCAAGTCAACTAAGACATCATTGCTGATTCCATGAGTGCTCAGTAAAAGTTGCCCGGTATGAAAAAAAACTGTTCATACCAGGAATAATTGTCTACATTACCACTGATCCCGTTCGTCTATTTTAGGACGTGACGCAGATATTTTATTATATTCTTAATCTTGTTTTAGGACATGAATGAGCCATCAAGTTTTGTGGATGGATCGGTGGAAGGTTGCCCTGGTAACAGCCCACTTGACAACCCGCCTTGGATACCAGGTAAGTAATGGCATTTGTATACATGTATATTCAACTATATTTAGCTTCCGACTTCTGTTTCATTTTCATCGCCTATTTTCTGTATCTAGTCCAATTTACGTCAAATACAGCAAATGAGTCCTTCCAGAAAAGTGCTGTTTAAATAGACACTAAAGTGTTGTATTGAAACTTTGGAATCCCTACGGTCGTGTACTTTATTTATAAACTCAGATATAAATATTGCAGTCTTTTATGTTTAGTTTAAGAGGTTGTTAAGATTGCAAGTAATTTTTAGTCATAACTTCTTAGCTTTCGGGGAAATAAACAGTTAAATGATCATTGAATCATATATAGTCGGCCTATACTTGGAAACCCAAGTAAGTCGACTGACAAAGACAAACGAGTCGAGTAGTCTGTCCAGTGGTCATATATAGGATTTAGCCGTAGAACTTTAAAAAGGGATTCAAGTGTTCTTTGATGAGCACTTTCTGTACCCTTGTGTTTTCTCTGGAAGCTGAATTGTTGTGAATGTTGAGTCATAGTTTCATTCGCTTGCCTGTTTCGTTGCGGCGTTCGTTTTGTTGGTCTTTCTGGTAACCAAACATTCACCCTTAATAAACATTTTATGGCGTACTTGACTGTAAACCAAGTTTCAGTAATATCTGGTAATTTTATTTTACAGCTGTGGGTGGATTCAGTCTGTATTCTAGAACGTTATGTCCTTCATCTAAACACGCCCTCTCATCTCATTATAATCTACACAGTCTGTATGGATTCAGTGAATCTAGGGCCTCAAATATGTGAGTTCTAATATTTTTCTTTGTACCATTCACGAGAGCAATATTTATGGTATTTAAACTTATCTGTGTTATATTCTATTTATTATTTATATCATCTATAAAATCAAAATCCGTGTCAAATTCCCCGATCAGCTGTCGTCTCGCAAATGTCAGAATGGGATTGTCCAATCCCTTCGATATTATTCTACGCCTGAACGAAAAATCATAATTTATCAATGTTGTATGCATTGAAATGATATCAATTTTTAAAGGGATTAAAATGTCTTATATGTTTCCCAATTAGGTTTCCATAATATTTCTCAAATTATCTGTACCCATAAGAAGAACTATTTTTGACCAAAAACTTGCATATGCGGGATTCGGTTTTAACTAGAGCACAAGCTCGAGGTTGTTGACACTCGACAGCTAAAAGCATGGCTAATAGAAAGGGACTGAAAAGGCTACTGTTGTCGCTGTTCGGTTGTATTTAAGATATCACCGCATTTTCTCTGACTTATTGAAATCAATTCATCTGGTCAGTTTCACTTAATCCGTGTTTGGTGCAGTGCAATCTACACTGGAGTTCTCTGTTTGATCTGTCAAACTGGAGTGTGCAGACATCACTCAAAAAAAGTACTGTAGTCCGGACAGGGTCAAAGTTCAGAGAGTAATAACAAAGAGTGTTATTTCACTGCAGTGAAACATCACTTTTATGCGTGAAAAAAATCAGTGTGATTATTTTTTAGAAGAATATATTTTATTTTAATTTCATTGTCTATTATCACCGAATTCATACATTGACATCGGTGTGGAACTTCTCTATAAAAAAGACACTTTAATATTTAATGACTCTGTGTCAGAGCTTTCCGTTGATAAAGATTCGCTACCTTTACCTGGATGAAAATTCGCGGTTGTTCTACCGTGAAACTTTGTTGCTTAGTCTGAGTCGGTTAGAGCAATGGTCCTGGTAGCCAGAGACCCAATCTCAATCCCGGTAGAGGCAAGCAAAATTTTATTTCTAAAAATATACCAATCTATGTGGTGGCCCAGCTGTTTGCAAACTTTTGAATTAAGAAGGTATGTGTCCAGTCAGCATCTTGATAAAAAAAAATAATGCTCGTTTGGATTTCTTATTGATGCAGTGTCCATAATACCGAAGTAAGACACCGGTTCAGTTCATTTTCGTCAATCAATATATCTCCAAACGATCAAAGACTTTATCAAGAATGATACCAAACATGCATGTCTCCTTATCTTGTTCTATTTGATATTTCCAGAGCTCTTAATCAGCTGTTCGGTACACGTAGTGTTATCATCAGCCGCTCCACATTCCCCAGTTCTGGGCGGTATGCTGGTCACTGGCTGGGCGATAACATCTCCCAGTGGCCAGATCTCTATTACTCTATACCAGGTATGCCACATAAAGTCCAAAAGGTTCATGTTTTCCGCTGATCCATCTCCCCACAAGAAAGGACAAGGCACGCATGTTCATACACTTAAAAGAGGGGATAACAAAAAATACACATGCATGTATACAGAAAGCGCTAACACAATTACCAAGGTTGGTTAAGCC